>JZRM01000145.1:0-33094 GCA_000963415.1 Blastocystis sp. subtype 6 | reverse complement strand
GTACGACTCGATTCGCAAGTTCCTCCAGTTCCAGCTGACCGTGTCCTTCGTTGCCTGTTCCGTTTCCTTTATCTCCGCCATCACACTGGAAGAGTCTCCTATGACTGCTGTGCAGGTGCTGTGGATCAACTTGGCCATGGATACGCTGGCCGCCTTGGCTCTGGCCACGGAGAGCCCCACTCCCAAGCTGCTTGACCGCCTGCCGTATAGCAAGACCGAGTCGCTGATCTCGAAGACGATCGTGCGAAACATCCTGGTGCAGGTGCTGTGCCACGTTATCATTTTGCTGCCTATCGTGTACAACGGACACCGTCTCTTTAATACTCCTATTGGGTCTATGTTGGGTGTGGGTCACTCGCCCTCGGTGCACTACACGATGGTGTTCCACGTGTTCGTCGCATTGCAGATCTTCAACGAGCTGAACTCTCGGCGTATCAACAACGAGTGGAACATCTTGGAGCACATGGCCACGAACACCCTGTTCTGGATGGTGTTGATCGTTTCGGTCGTTCTCCAGATTGTGTTGGTCCAGTATGCCAACACCTTCTTCACGACACACCCGCTCACCTGGAGAGAGCATGTGTTCAGCTTCTGCGTTGGATTCATATCTCTGCCTCTGTACCAGTTGGCACGAACTGTTCCTGCTGATTGGTTCTACAGCATCGGAGGCGGCAAGGAGATGAAATTCGATATTAAGTCGCACGATATTTTGATGAGAAGAAATGACTTGTCAGGCGCTTCGTTGCGTAGCGTCACTTCAACCCAGTTCATGGATACTCCCTCGACGATTCCCAATCTGTTTTCTAGTATTCGCCGGGTATAAGATGACTTGTTTGTTTTACAAAAGATTTTCTTTCGCTCATCGAGCTTTGTTTGAAGGGGAACAGTGAACTGAGATGAACAAGAATTCCATGTCTTACTCAGGGACATCGTACGCAAGTAATCAGTTTTGGTGATTGATGAGCGGATTAGGAAAGCCGTTATTCCAGTTGTTTCCAGACCTCGGGTCCAGCAGATATGTAGTGAGAGATTCAGAAATCAGCGTGCTTGACACAGGAGATAGGAAAGAGGTCTTTCGTTTTTATGAACCGCATCAGCAGGAGGTACTAACCATTTTGTACGAGAAGAATACGCAGAACGGACTTGTGACACTTGATCTGGATCCAATTTATCAGCAGACATACAAAATTCTGAACGGGAGAAGGACAGGCCAGTACGCGATCTACAAATTTGGGGTCTGCTGCTACATGGGGTGGTGGAAGAGCAATGGGGACATCGACAAGCAGTGCTACATCGAGTACACGTCCAAGGCATCGATGATGGTCCATTGCGATCCGTCTACAGGAGCGATCCTATATCGGGGTGGTATGGGTAAGAAACCTTGCGAGTACGAAGGCTTCGGTGTGCAGTACGACCTTACAGGTGGTAAACCTCTCTACTACGGACTGTTCCACAACAACAGACTGTATCGAGTCTATCAACGCTTCTTGGACGACGAAAGCATGATCGAATATGGGTACAAAGACGACGATTTGGTGATGAACTCAAAGCAGGAGGAACTCTCCGAATATCTGGAGTCGAAGCCACAGCAGCCCAAGGGTTTCATCGTGTATCGTGGCAACTACAAGCCTCATCCCTATCTGTTCTTCATGCGGGATGGAGAGGGCTGCGAGACTCGCAACGGAGTGCAGAGATACGGACTCTGGCGCAAGAACAAGTGTGTGGAGGAATGGACGATCGACACGAGTGGCCTGGTTTTTGACCACTTGAGAGGATATGTGAATGACGCCTTTCTGAAAGGAGACGCGTTTGACGCCAAGACGAATCAACCCAAGAAGCTTCAGAGGCCCAAGATGCCGAAACTGGCGAAGAACGACTCGATTGACAAGCCGAAGATATCGGTCAACACGGAGGTCGTGACTCCGAATGTCGAAGGGTTGAAGCCAAGCGCTGGTTCTTCGCAGAATCCCTCCCAGAATCCGGAGACTCAGCAAGAGCCAGATTCCCACACTCCGAAGTCAGGCGACTCCATGAACTCACAGTCAGTTCCATCCATTTTGCAGTATAGTAAGTCGAGATCTGCGCAAAGCTTGCCGAAGAACGTTGTTCCCAATACGCAGAGTAGCGGATCATTCACACCTGGTAATAGAAATGGGACTCCATCCGTGCCGAGAGACTCAATTCGTGCGCCGGTCTCTGATGCTCCGAACAGCAGCACGATGGCTTCGACACTGCAGAGTGCCAATTCAACCACTCCTGTGAGCACTAACGGTCCTATTTCAGGTGCACAGGCACCCAAAACAGCGCACAATTCAATGCAGAACAATCAGTCGCTCCAAGATCCAACTCCAGTAGTGTTAGATGCAATGGCCAACCTCCATACCTACTCAAATGGATTGCAGACTGGCTATTCGAATGAATACCCAACTCCTTTGAGCAACCTACACAGATCCTCTACTCTCCTCCATGCGAGTAGCAGTACGTCTTTGACCCAATCTCAACGAGGGCCAGTCTTTAATGACGCCAGAATGATGTTTGGAAAGCAGGGAGTCGTCCCTTTCATCCCCGGAACATCAAATTCTCCTGTGGTGATCTCGCAGCGAGGATTAGCGGCCGAGACTGCATCGAACGAGAAAGAAACTCTGGTGGCTTCCATGGCGGACTTTGTGACAGCCAGTCGAGAAATCGAGCACCTAACAATTGCGGATGGAAGCTGTAATGAGCCTGAATTTCTCTCTTTCGATGTCCACTCGTTCTCGAAACTAGTCAGCATACGCATAGGTGACAATTGCTGTACACATGTTCTCAAGTTCAATCTTTTTCGAGTAAAGGCATTGGAAACAGTCTACATCGGAAAGAATTCGTTCCGATGCGAAGAGAAGTTCTTGGAGAACACAGAGTTTGTTCTGGAAGAACTGGATTGTATGACGAAGCTGGAAATAGGAGAAAACTCGTTTGAATTCTTCCATAGCGTTGAACTCAGAGGTATAGACTCTCCATGAGTGATGAATAGACATGGAGAATCTTGCAAGCATCAACATTGGTGCAAATTGCTTCCGGATGGTGCATCTGCTTCAATTAGAGAGTAGTTCATAACTTTCGGACTCAACTGAAGATCTTCCCTCTCTGAAAGAGCTGGATCTAGATAATAACGCGTTCCTAGGGGACGAGCATCGCTCTATGATCGAAAGCGAGCCTTTCAACTACTCGAATCAAGTGACTCTGAAAAGTAGGTTGTGTGGTATCGTGACATAATAGACTTATCTGCATTGGAGCGGATCTACAATCCAGCAGGAGAGTCTTTTGTGTATATTGGGCACTTGAACTGCAGGAATGTTCCGAATCTCACTGAAAGCAACATCTGTTTTGTAAACAAGAACGCATTCAAGTATGTGTTCGCCATGAACATGTCGAAGGCGAATGGCCTCGAGTCTTTTGCACTACATAACTGTAAATACCTAGCATACTCATGTTTGTACAAACAAATGATGATTCTATCTTTCGCATTGGTACGCTTTTCTGAATCACCTGAGTCCAGTCAGGGGAATTATTAAACTGAACGAGTAACTCGACAACTACGTGTAAGAGCATCGTTTTATTGGCACCATTGTTCACTGTCAGCACACGCGACCCATGGAACTTTACTAGCTCCAAAGGGAGCTTCGCGCACCGAACACCTAACCTTTTTGCTTTCTCCAGCGTCAGAAACTTGTATCGATTCCGATCGACGATTCCTCCGATGATATAGAGTTCATCCCTTTTCAAATTTTCCAGTGTTTCGTCGCCATCAGCACTCAGATAGACGACCTTCTCTAAAGGATACCGAAACGATTCCTCTTCCTGGTTCACCTCATCCACTGGCTTCTCAAATCGCTCTACCTACGCTTGAGAGCAAGGTCGACGCCAACAAGCCAGCTCTCAAACCCTTTGATTTTCTCGAGTTTCACCTTTGCTTCGTCTTTTACACTCGTTAGAACGAGACGGAGAGGCTTTTCCCCACGACGTATGCAACCGTAGGAATACATCACCTGCTGGATCAGACTGCTCAGTTCGTTGGGGCGCATCAGCTCTTGGAAATCTAAGTCGATCACTACGCGAGGACTTGTCTTCATGTCCTCCAGCCACTGCTCCTTCTGTTTGCGATGTTCCTCTTTTAGACGTGCACGCTCTTCTGCAGACAAATCAACTACAATAGATCGAGAACTAGACTCCAGACCTTGAACAGCTTGTTTTACTTGATCCTTCGCCTTTTCCTTTTTCTGCATCTTCTTCAGCCGCTTCTTCTCTTTCCAGTGCTGCTGTATAGACTCATACTTCCGACGTTTCTTCTGCTGACTCCGACTTAACCCCCTCGGCTTGTCATCTTCAGGAGCTTCCAGTTCTTCAGTCTCCGGCTCTTTTCCTGGAGATACATTGTCGACTTCCTCTTTTTCACTCCTAGAGTATATACAATAGAATAGGCACACACATCGAACAATGGTTTCAATGGAGTGAGTTATATCTGATAATTCCATTATTTGGCTTTGTTTTGTTCAAGTTGTTTTCTCATCAAAGAAGAGTAATGAATCGATTGCCAGGTCTTCTTTTGACTTCTTCTGCGTTTTTATGCCGGAATGGGGTAAATATTGCAAAGTCAAGCTCTTCCTTGCTTCATTCACCAATGACTTCTGTTTTTGCTAGGGGCTTCGCAGGAGAAAAAAAGAAGGGGAAGAAACAGGCACCTGCGCCAGCCCAAGAGACGGTAAAGAGTGATAGTTTGATTCCCATCAACATTTTTGCTGGTAATCGTCTCTGTTGTCATATTTGACGTTCAGATGGAAAAGATCCCGATGTGCTTCCCGATGACCAATATCCCGAGTGGCTGTGGCATATGCTGGTACATTCCCAAATGACCCTTCACCATAGGACCCCAAAGTGACTCCAGACGAGTGGGAGACGCGGCACTATGAGGGAATGAGTGAGAAGGATATGCAGAGGTAGGCTTATGAGTGGACGTGACAGACAGTGTAATCCGTGTACGTGCTGCGCGTCGCATTAAGGAGTTCAACCTGTCGAAATCAAAGTGATTTAGTGTATTGTTTGTTTCATATCGTTGTAGCTGCTTGCGATTCATTCGCTAGTGGAAGAAAGGTAGGGAAAAGAAAATGGAGGAGAGGGGCATCGATCCCCTTACCTCTCGCATGCTAAGCGAGCGCTCTACCATCTGAGCTACACCCCCTTCAAACCTGTTTCTGAAAAATGACCTTTATAGAACAGATCAAAAATCTTATCTACGATTCAGACACAGACATCACATCCCTCTCGTAAATTGTGCGACGACGAGGTCTGCAGCAAAGTAATTATCCCAATTATGGCAGAAATGGAAAAACAGGAAGGTGGTACAGAAATACGTTACTTTTTATTGTGTCGACAGACGTATTTTTTGAGATAATAGCGCTCTACTTATGGGACAAAACGGAAGTGTAGAAGAGAAATGGGATACCGATGCAAGGGAGAAATCTAACTCACAATCTCAGAGTAATCATCATAGTCATGAGTTCTTTATTTCAAATGGTGATCTTGAGACTGTTGGTGACCTAGATTCTGTCCTCCAAGCGATTAACGTAACACCAACTCCGGAAGGTATCTTTAGTTAGTTTGCTTCAATTTTAGAGGAAAGTCCATATAGCAACGAAGTAATTGAAGTGGAGGGAATTCATGCTCAACAGGAAGCAATAAAGAGTGTGGTGAAAGCTCGTTCCCATCGCTTTGTTCGACGGTTGTCTGCAGCCTATCCCGTGGTCGAGGACAACCTTTTTTCTCACATCCGAGTTTCAACAATGATGAATGTCGTTGAGTACTGCGATATGAGTACTCAACTAACCCTAACGTCCGTGAACAAGTACTTTAGTTCTCTTATTCAAACGACCCGCACCAAAGCGGACATTCTGTGCCAAAGCGGTTGGGTCGACGCCATCAACCGCAGCCCTTTCCTCAAGTCCATAACCCTTCGTCGTGAGAGCACTCCGGAGGACATCCGTCGTTTCTGCCGTATCATCAAGAACGATGGCTTTCCAGAGCTGACCGACCTCAAGCTGGTGTATGTGGGAGACGAAAACCTCCACAGCATTCTTAACGCGTTCCAACAGAAGATCTCTCGCTCGATTCGGCTGAACATCATCTCAACTGACTTCACGGCTGGTGTGACGATCGCTGTGTTTGATCTGACGCAACGCATTTGCTACTCCTTTGCAGAAGCTGCTCAGGAAAGTCTCTACTACGTGCTGGGTCGACTATGCTTGATCACGGACGATGTCGAGGGTCTAGAGAACTTCTTCAAAACTGTCGATTTTTCCACTTTTTCGCGTCTTCAGGAAATCACCCTCTCTTCGTGCCCCCTCCAAAAGCGAGGGTTTGAGCTTTTCATTCGATCTATGTGGCCTGAAGGAGCCTCTGTGTCCGACGTTCCTCCAGTGCGAATTTTGCGCCTCAATGAGGTACAGCTTCACAACACCGGCGTGCTGTCGATGGTGTCGGTGATGAATCGAGGCATATTCGCAAACCTCGAAGAACTCGACTTGTCGTCGAATAAAATAACGGAGAAGGGAATTCTGCTGCTGTGCGATGCGCTCAGTCGCTATTCCTGTCCGAACCTTCGAAAGCTAGCGATATCTGACAATTTCATCTCTGTAGGCCACTTGCTCCCTTTGTTCTCAGCGTTGGCCGAAGGGTGTTGTCCTTTGCTGAGCGAATTCGCTTTTGCTCACACAGGAATTGGCCAGGAAGACTTGGAAGCCTTTGCTTCGTATCTCGAAACGCCATATGCGGAGAATCTGACTCGATTGAACTTGAGTAACAATCCTCAGGTCACTCCTGCGCTGCCTGCTCTCTTCCGTGCTTTGCAGAAGGGGTGTTGTAATGGAATCAAGACGTTGTTGTTGGAAGGAGTGTCAATAGCTTCGCTGGAGATCGAAGAGTTGGCTCAGTGGCTGTTGAGCGGAAAAGCCTCAAAGCTGCATGCATTGATTCTTCGCTGTAATCTACTGGATGAACAAGCATTCCGATTGCTGCTGGAAACGATGATCGACCCTCGTTGTCCTCGACTGAGTGCTCTTGATTTCAGCTCGAATTTGATAGGTAGTTTTAACGAGGAAAAGTGGTTAGCGATTCTATCAAAAGACGGTGAGGAAGTTTTATTTGAGCAGGTCGATTTCTCTTTTAACCCACTTACTGATAATGATATGCGACTTTTATTAATGTTCTTATCTCGCTTCTCTCGAGTTGATCACATCCAACGCATTGCATTTGCAGGGAATCAAATCACTGCGGAAACGTTTAACTTCTTGTTTAAAGCCATTCCTGAAGAAGCATCAGCTCTTGATTTCTTAGCAGTTGACTCCTGTTCGCTTCAAGGAGTGGGTGCTTATTTCTCTGAGTTTCTAGGAACAGGAGCGGCGAGGAATCTGACCTCTTTGTCCTTACGAGATTGTGGCTTGACCAAGCGAGATGTGTTTTTGATTATGGATGGACTGGACAAAGGAATCTGTGCAAAGCTAGCTACACTGCGACTGGATGGAAATCCAGAGATTGACGATGATTTTGTGGTGCGGTTTTTGAAGAGTTACGAAGAAAGACAGTCGTTGCCTGGCTTGTCAAGACTCGACATGGGGTACACGCAGATTGATGCAGCAGGTGTAGAACTGTTCCTCAAGTTCTTTAAGGAACACAGCACACGATTGCAAATTCTGGACTTGACTAGTATCAATGTACACTCCCCAGAAAAAGAAACTTTGAAACAACAAATGAAGGAGTTTTATTCCGGCCACTGCAGTTTGTAGTTATACTGGCGTGTTTGTTTAACTCATCTTTTGTTTATTTCCATCTTGCTCTCCCTGAGATGAGTTCTAGCTTCAAGAATATTGTTTCTTATACCGAAACAGTAGAAAGAACGACAGCTAATTACCTAGAATGTTCCTTCTGACACCATAAGCTGTATTCAAATTACACGAAATAACCAACTGTTCTGTACTAGTTCTTGGGACGGAGACGTATATCTCGGTGATTGGCACTCAACTGTAGGTGAGATGCTATGGGATCAACAGAGTCCAAAATTCGATCCAGTCTTCACCTATGAATCGAATATCTCTCGGAGTTCCAGCT
Organism: Blastocystis sp. subtype 6; assembly: GCA_000963415.1. Classification (NCBI taxonomy): domain Eukaryota; class Bigyra; order Opalinata; family Blastocystidae; genus Blastocystis; species Blastocystis sp. subtype 6. The sequence continues at coordinate 24,955 of JZRM01000145.1, read as the reverse complement.
ACTTCTTGCTGCTGGACTTTAGTTTCCGTGATTCTTAGTGATTACAAATAGGATGGAACTCAGATTATTGCAGGAGGAGGTGATGGCAAAGTACATCTCTGGAATGTAGCTTCTGGGGCTTCGACCCCAACTCAAATAGCACAGGTACTCGCTAGTGGATGTGGCTATGAACTAGCATAATAAAGGAATTGTCTCCGTCTCTATTAACACACAAACAAATCTCCTAACTGTTGGCAGCCTCGACGGTGACATCGGTTTGTACGATCTGCGTTCTCCCAGTCAGTGTGTACGTTGTTCGTTGCTGTTGCCAGTAGATGCATCTCAGTGCCAAGGGGTATTTAACAGCGCTCTGCAATGGGTATCTCGACTTGCTGGTCTCCTACGTAGTGTCGATTCATCGCAATTCGCATTTACAAACGGAAACGACATCTTCATCTACGACCTCACAAACCCCTCAAATCCCTTCAAGGCATGTTTTCTCTCCCTTTCTCACTAGACAATCGTGAGCAGCGAATCGGACGATTTCATCACGTCTCTCGCCTTCTCTCCTCGAAAGTACTTCGCTCACGGATTGCTGAATGGACTTGTGGTGGTGGAATTTTTGTCGATTTTCGCGAGTGGATTGACTTGTAGAAGAGTTCCCTACGACGGAACGACGATCGACAAAGACCTTCGTTTTCGTGTTGGGAAGAACACGAACAACATCCAGCACACAGTGACAGGGTGGCTGTGCGGAGAGGGATTCACCGTAGGATCTGCTTTCACAATCCGTCTGAATACATTTTCACGTGCGCAGGGAACGGAGCACTCATTCTCTGGGATTGTGTCAATCGAAGTCGTGTTCAGGACTTTGAAAAATCGTGCGAATCGATGTGTGTTGTGATGTAGATACTCGACTTCGATTCAGGGAATCACTGCTTGCTGTAATTCCTATGATGGATCGACTCTTGTTTATGCAAAGGGGTATGCTTGGGATCTGGTAGGCATTGCGATGGGTTGCGAGTATAGGGTGCTCCGTCTACTGTACCAAAGTCGTACAAGATCGATACATCTGTTGAGCTTATTTGCAAATCCATACAATCAATTGTTTGTTAGAAGAAAGAGGACATATTATGGATGTTAGCTGAACAAATGAGCTGACACACAAATCTGCTTGCAATGCAACGGTTATTCGTTCTCTTACGCCTGTATAACATATAAATGCATCAGCCACTTCTCTAGTCTCCAGATCTGTTGCTCCATCTCCAATCATCACACAGCGAGATAATCCTGTACTCGAAAGGATCTTCTCTATCTCTAGGCATTTTCCTTTGGGGAAATTGATGCGACGGGAACGATCAAATCCAGAATACTGTCCATTTGAAAAATAAATTTCATTACATAATACATGGCTGTGGGGGATACCAAGTATGTCAGCTACAGGAAATACAAGCTGCTCAATTAGCTCGATCATAAGCATACATGAGAAATTCCTCCGCTTACTAGAAAAACCTGCTTTTCGTGTTGGCGCAAACTAATAATAAACTCTTCTATTCCAGTTGTCAGAGTTGGCTTCCAAACATGCAAAAAATCATTCATCTCTACTGTTGTAGGATGCAATAAATTCATCCGCTGTTCAAATCCGTCAACATACTTCATTTCACCAGACATTGCTCTCCGCTTTATTCGATGCATCAATAGGCCTACTTATTGGTGATTGCGCACACCTCATCATATTTTCCAAGAAAACGAGCGAGTTCATCCAATCCTTCCTCATGGATGATAGTACTGTCTACGTCCAGAAATACACACTGTGCACGTTGCAGAGCCTGAATTGCTCTTTGAGGCCGAAGGCCCTTCAAATTTCTCAGCATCGAGTACTGATTATTGTATATTTAAATGATTTGAGTATTTGGAAAAAAGTGAATTCCAAATCGAATAGAGATAGAAACGATTTCTATCATTTTGATTCATTTTTAATTGATAACATGGAGAACGGTGATTTTTGAAAATGGAGTATGATTTTTAGTCCACCAAAGAAAGGCTGAGGGAATTAAGGAAGCTCAAAAAGACTGCATTCTTGTCAAAACAGATATCGATCCTGTAGCTGTGAAGACATATAAGGACCTTCAAGTGCTGCTCGAAGAGAAATATCCTGGGAGATTTATCTTCAAGCAGGAGTTGTATCCACTTCCCTTTTGGAAGGATGTACTAATAGACTAGATGATGACTATCTAGATTTTGGGTCGTGCATGTAATGCAATATTTGCTGTTTTTTGCTTGATTTTAGTTGCCGTTCTGATTGTCTATTTGTTGAGCTTTATTTCCTTTAGATTCCGAGAACTCGCTATTCATATCTGATTTCGCAGGAGTTTTTGACATTATTCAGAGAAAAGAAGTGGTATCTTGTGGGAATTGTAGCGATTTTGAATTACATTTCTGAGAATATCCAAAAGACTGGTGCATTTGAGATCTATTACAATGGTATCTGCAGTGCATCCGAATAACGCCTAGATAAACTGGTAAGCAGCAAACTTGCTGATGGTGACTATCCTGAAGAAGAGACTATCTTCAACTTTATCGATAAGCAGGAATACCATGTTTGATACAAACACATCATTCAAGTCCTTTTAAATCTGTCAATTTCTTATTCAGTTCCGAAATACTTCGTTCAATCCACTTCAATGAGTTGTAATGTGTATCTACAATCACTGCTAAAGTGTCATGCTGCGATGTACTCCCCTTATCGCAACTCCGATATACGCGCTCTTCGATCTCTTCCACTCCTTTCTCCACCTTCTTTACATCGGAGTATAGCTGCAGCAACTGACCATGCACCGTCTGCTTCTTATCCACTCCAGGACGACCCGAAGGTTCTTCATCTAGTTCCTTTTCCACATTCTACTTATTATTCATTCCTATCCCTTACTGTTAGCAACTCTTCTAGCTGCTCTTGATGTCTTTTGATGTTCGTTAACTCATCTTTATAGGTCGCTTGACGATGCTACCATTTACAGATTTATTCGATACCCACATGAATAACAGATATTCCCTGCTCCAGTTGCTGTAGCAACAAAAAGTAGTTATTGATCAAGGCGTCTGTTTCACGAACTTTTTTACCCATTGATACGTACTGATTAGCTTGCTTCTCTAGGGAAGTGTTCCAACTGTCCAATAGTTCACGGAGAGTACTGTTCATCATCTCTACATAAAAGGACACTCCAAAAACTACCATCACCTGATAAAGGACCTTCAGTAGGTTTCGAATCAGTAGGTTTCGATTCGCCTGGTTTCGATTCACCTGGTTTCGATTCGCCTGGTTTCGATTCACCTGGTTTCGACCCAAAACTGAAGCCACTAGATGGCTGAGAAGATTCACCAGGTTTCGATCCAAAACTAAAACCACCAACAGATGATTGAGAAGATTCTCCAGGTTTCGATTCTCCTGGTTTCGATCCAAAACTGAAACCACTAGATGGCTGAGAGGAATCAGCAGGTTTAGGAGATTCACCTGGTTTGGATCCACTAGTTTTGGATCCCAAATTAAAACCACCAAAAGATGGCTTAGGAGCATCACTAGGCTTAGATTCACCTGATTTAGTGGATTCACTGGGGTTCGATCCAAAACTGAAGCCGCTAGATGGCTTAGGAGCATCAGCAGATTTAGTGGATTCAGTGGCTTTAAATCCAAAACTGAAGCCACTAGATGGTTGAGAGGAATCGGCAGGTTTAGGAGCATCAGCAGGTTTGGATCCCAAACCAAAACTACCAAAAGATGGCTTAGTGGATTCCCCAGGTTTAGATTCATTAGGTTTAGATCCAAAACCAAAACTGAAGTTACCAGATGGTTGAGAAGATTCACTTGGTTTGGTAGCATCACTAGATTTAGATTCAGATTTAGATCCCAAATTAAAACCACCAAAAGATGGCTTAGGAGCCTCATTAGGCTTAGATTCAGTAGGTTTAGGAGATTCAGTAGGTTTAGATCCAAAACTAAAACTACTAAAAGATGGCTTAGGAGCTTCAGCAGATTTGGATTCAGTAGGTTTAGAATCAGTAGGTTTAGATCCCAAACCAAAACTAAAACCACCAAAAGATGGCTTAGGAGCTTCATTAGGTTTGGATTCACTAGGCTTAGATTCACTAGATTTAGAATCAGTAAGTTTAGAATCATTAGGTTTAGATCCAAAACTAAAGCTACCTGATGGTTGAGAAGATTCACTTGGTTTGGTAGAATCACTGGGTTTAGAATCAGTAGGTTTAGATCCCAAATTAAAACTAAAATTACCAAAAGATGGCTTAGGAGCCTCATTAGGCTTAGAATCAGTAGGTTTTGATTCATTAGGCTTAGAATCAGTAGGTTTAGGTTCATTAGGTTTAGATCCAAAACTAAAACCACCAAAAGATGGCTTAGGAGCTTCAGTAGGTTTGGATTCAGTAGGTTTAGTAGAATCAGTAGGTTTGGACTCAGTAGGTTTAGTAGGTTCATTAGGTTTTGATCCTAAAGTAAAGCTAGTAGATGCTTGAGATTCATTAGGTCGTGTAGATACATTATTGTTATTTTGGCCAAATCCAGTAGTAGAATTATTATTATTCTGGCCAAATCCAAATCCTCCAGTTGAATTATTGTTACTATTTTGACCAAATCCACTTGTGGAATTGCTGTTATTACTCTGCCCAAATCCTCCAGTTGAATTATTATTACTTTGACCAAATCCACTAGTAGTATTGCTGTTATTACTCTGCCCAAATCCTCCAGTTGAGCTGTTGTTGTTATTATTTTGGCCAAATCCAAATCCACTAGAACTGTTGTTATTCTGCCCAAATCCTCCACTAGAACTATTGTTATTATTCTGACCGAATCCTCCAGTTGAGCTGTTGTTATTATTCTGACCGAATCCACCAGAATTATTGTTATTCTGCCCAAATCCAAATCCTCCACTAGAATTACTGTTATTATTTTGACCAAATCCAAATCCGCTGCTGTTGTTATTTTGGCCAAATCCAGTAGTAGAATTATTGTTATTTTGGCCAAATCCAAATCCACCAGAATTATTATTATTCTGACCAAATCCACCAGAATTGTTGTTGTTATTCTGACCAAATCCAAATCCACTGTTGTTATTCTGGCCAAATCCAGAATTGTTGTTGTTATTCTGGCCAAATCCACCAGAATTGTTATTATTCTGACCGAATCCAAAACCTCCAGAATTGTTGTTGTTATTTTGACCAAATCCTCCAGAGTTATTATTATTATTTTGACCAAATCCGAATCCACTATTGTTATTCTGGCCAAATCCAAATCCACTATTATTATTCTGGCCAAATCTGTTATTGTTATTGTTATTTTGACCAAATCCAAAACCTCCACTGTTACTATTATTCTGACCAAATCCACCGTTGTTATTATTCTGACCAAATCCACCGTTGTTGTTTTGACCAAACCCAAAGCCCCCATTATTATTGTTTTGACCAAAATTATTACTTCCTCCATTATTAAATCCAAAGTTTCCACTATTATTATTCTGCCCGTAGTTAAATCCTCCAGAATTGTTATTCTGGCCAAAACTATTAGTATTCTGGCCAAAACCTCTATTATTTTGGCCAAAACCGCTATTATTGTTCTGACCAAACCCATTATTGCTCTGACCAAAACCTCCACCAGAACCAAATAAACCTCCGCTATTTTGATTCATTCCTCCATTGCCTTGATTCATTCCTCCGTTATTTTGTCCAAAAGAAGTGTTGTTATTGAATAAGCTTCCCCCACCTCCCGTGAAGTTATTTCCTCCAAAATTACTGTTACCAAATCCAAAATTGCTAGACATGGTATCTATTCAACTAGAAATTGAATATACAATTATGATCGGGTTTTTGAGAAACCAAATCTAAAAATATGCTGCACTATTAAAGTATATAAGGAGTATAGACAATGGCAGTGTGATATTTTCCTCTCAATTTATTCAAAAGAAGTTCAAATATCAATAGGATGAAAAATGGTGTGAGAATACAGTATATATTTCTATTTTCAGGTAGTGCTATTAATGGCACGTTATTCCAGTGCCAAAGACCTAGTAACAGCGAAGGGAATAAATGCGTTTGTGCTGATTTGTTTCATTTCCTTGCTTGGGGATATATGTATCATTGTTGGATTGGGCATGCTACTATATCCAGATCAGAGGCGACGAAGCATTCAAAAGTGCAGAATCAAAGTGAATTAAACTGTAGATATAATGAAGCAGTAATAGCGTGGAATAATACTTGGATCCACGAACTTGATGATATAAAATTCATTGTTCAGATAAAAGGACAGAATTATTCTGTTCTTCCTAGTACTACTCCATCTGGATCTTATTATCCATTTCGTGATGTTTGCAATTTAACTGGAGATCCTCCCTGTCTTTTTCCTCTCATCTTCTATTTTAACTTTTCAATTCCTCTTTCCGGTTTTGAACCGCTTCCTCTCTCCTTTTTAAGTTTGAATGGATCTTTTTCCACTTTTTATTCTTTGCAAGCTCCGATTTTCCAAGAGTTCATCCTCTCACGACAGGTAGTGGGTTGTGAAGGAGGCAGTCAGTCGTATGCATATTTACACTCTCATTAGTAAAAGAACATGCACTGAACGTTGTTCGGCAAATGGCGGGAATTGGAACACAACAGATTTTTCGTGTCACGTTCCTGGCTATTTACGTACTATATGCATCCGCGTTAAGAGAGATAACTCCACATGGCGCATAGATGATCCTCCGTCTTTTCCAGTGACTTGGCTGATTCTTAGCATATTTGGGTTAAACACTAACCACGTCAATGCTGGCTGCTGGTACGACGTTGCTGAGAATCTCCAGTCCCTCGCTACCGGACAGAAATGGCTGTCTTCCATCTACACCAGGTCGCCCTCACCCACCCTCACTGTTCAAATACGACATGCAGCAGACCCCGAGGTGCGAGTGAGTGCAATCACCAAGGGCTGTAGCTCACGATCTGTCGATGATGCTCGCTGCTTCGGATCCCCCAAGTCACAACGATACATCACTGTAATAATCTGCTTTGTATTTGGAATTCCTGTTTTGCTTTGTGAAATCGCTGTAGAAGAGGACGATTGCTTGAAACTTAGGTGTTTTTTTTGTACTCTAAAGGTAGATTGGCTCTTGATTGCTGGGATGGGAGATCGGAGGAGAAGTCTCGTATTGGAGCACAGGTGGGGTGATGCGTAGTGTCGGTCCAGACTGACCCTGAAATCCCTATGGAGGAAAAGGAAGCCACGATGGTCGATGATGCTTCCACTGTGCCGAAAGGGGAAGATATGAATGACGACAACCCAAGTCCCCGATCAGATGCACTGTTCCATATTCCGTACATAGAGATGGTGGATTCTATTGCTTCTGAAAAGGAATTGTCACCTCATCTATCAACAAATGGGTTTGCAAGTCAGTTTATTGAAAGCAGTTATGAGGGATGCGAAGAAGGTATTTAATTTCCAGGAATGTTTGTTGTCACAAAATGAAATGAGGAAGGGGAAAAAGACTTCCCATTTCTGCTATCTGCTCCGATCATTGAACGAGAAATGCAAAAACTCGACTTACATTGGATACACAGTCAATCCAAAGAGAAGGATAAGACAGCACAATCGAGAGGTATTGCAACATATTCTTGCTTCTCTATAGATTTCAAATGGAGCGTACAAAACGCATCGCGCTCTTCCTTGGGAGATGATTTGTGTTATCTACGGATTTGAGAGCCAAAGAGAGGGACTGCAGTTTGAGTGGGCATGTGAGATAGAATTGAGATGTGCAATCTGTAGGGCAGCACCCAACTCATAGCAAGATTTGTCGAGAATTTATCTCATCGACATTGGAACGACGCAGAAAGTATATTTCAAAAATCGAAATCGCACTGCAGATGGTATTCATCATTGTCCGTTATGTGAGTAGTTATCGCATTTTCCTTGGAGTAACATGGATCTCTCGATGATAGTCACCAATTATTCTGTGTTTAGCGAGGTTCAGCTCCATTTCAAAACCCTAACATCACGCTTACGAGTACTGAACCATCCTCTGCAATACCTCTATGACAGAGAAATAGCAGATGAAGAAGATGGGTCTCAAAACGATCCACTTAGTAGTGACATTGAAAGAGAAGAAAGTCTTTATATACCAAACGAATATTGTCCATCTTTTATTGTAAAGTATCCTCTTTGTTAACAAACATCTTCGCACGTTAGGTGCGGATTGAAAAGATGAGGTCTACGAACTTGTCATACGACAGATTCACTTTTCCAGATTCATCTTTCTCTAGTTCCATATATCGTATCTGAGACAACTGCAATTCTGTTACCAACTACTTCGTAAGGTTCTCAAGCTGTTACTTTTATAAACTCGTCCATAGAGATTGATCCTGAACGATCAGTATCTGATGCAAAAAACACGGTTTGATACGTCGTGGGTGATAGATTAACACTACATATGACCCACCAAGATAACCTTAACCCTATCATGATGAGAGCCTGTTGAAGCTCACCAAAATCAATTGATCCGCTTTTATCTGTATCGAAGTAATCGAAAGCTTCTTTCCATCTCCACACTTCGTCGATTAGAGATTTGAACTCATCAAACTCTAGCTGACCACTACTCTGTTAAGAAGTATATGAAACTACTTTCGATTACGATCATGTTTTGCAAGAAGGATATTGACTGTAGGAAGAGAGAATTGAAGTCCTCCGAAACTTAATGCACTTTGTAATTCTTTACAATCTAGTTTTCCACTACATAACAACACACAACATAAAGCAACTTCTGATTAAAATCTACCATATTGTACAAGTAATAAGCGTTGAATTCTGCTGGAGTCATTTCACCTATCTTTGGGGATTCAACTAGAATGAAAAAAAGAACGAAACAGCACTGCTTCCAAGTCGAGCATGGCAGTGTGGACACTAATAGTGAAATGAAAAACGAATATCATACCCATTCCGTTATTGACTCGTCTACTGATGTAATAGTGCCTCCACATTTGTTACAAATTACTTTCCATGGTTGACTCATTCAAATTGATTAAATCTGAAACTCTTTAAGTAGTACCTCTCAGAACGAATATTGAATTTGCCTCTTTATTTAAGAATTATCTTTACCAACGATAAACATATTTAAAATATCGAAAAAATAGAAAGATATTCTCTGTTCACGTCAGCATTGATATTTATGTACCTTACCACGAACACTGTTTATTGTACTGTACAATTTACTCTATATTATTTGCGGATATTGTACAGTAATTTAAAAAACGACTTCTTACTGGGTAGTGTCAAGAACTTCTCACTATTTTTTTCAATCTTTTAATGCCAAGAGTTACAGTAAATATTATTGAAGCAAAAGGGTTACGGGAGGTCCAGCTCATTGGAATTCAGGACCCTTTTGTAATCGTGCAGTCCGATATGGAAACCAGGCAAACCAAAACAGATAATAATGGCGGAACCTGTCCGAGTTGCTTCTCAGCTTAGCTTTTAATTTCTAGAATGGAATTACGTGAACACTTTGAATTGCCGAAACTATAATGGGACTCTGATTTTTAAGATGTAAATTTGTTACTCCAACTTCTTAGTTCTAGAATGAATAAAAATATGATAAAGGACAGCGAGATTTCAAGTGGAACGTTGTCTCTGTCTCAAATTGCTTCTTATGGTGGTTATGTTGACATGTGGGTCCCTTTAAGTGATAAGGGTGAGTTGCATGTTATTATTAAGTTGGAAGATTGTACGTAATCGAATGCATTTTGAATATAGTTGCCTCCATTGCACAGCCTGGTTATCCTCCTCAGCCCAGTTATCCTCCTCAGTCTGGTTATCCTCCTCAACCTGGATACCCACCTCAGCCTGGATATCCTCCTCAACCCGGATACCCACCTCAGCCCGGATACCCACCTCAACCTGGTTACCCTCCTCAACCCGGATATCCTCCTCAGCCTGGTTACCCTCCTCAACCTGGATATCCTCCCCAGTCTGCTTATCCCCACATATAATGAGATTGTTTGTAAAAAACAGTGTAAATTTTAATTGAATCAATGACACTATCTACATCGTACTTATGTAGTGAGCACTTATTGATCTGGTTGATAGTGTCTTCAATTTCCTATACTATCATCTATACAGTCCAAACCCACATTATGGCAGTGCATGACGTCCCACTGCAACTCGTCCTTCATTAGATGAACACACTTTCCTAAGCACTCAATTGCGAGACTTGTATCTGTTACTCCTAAGCGCAGACGTCTCATCATAATGTCACTTAATCGCACTGCCATCTCTTCTCGGATGCAATAGGGTATTTCAACTTCCAAATAAGGCAGACGACTATGCAATCGTGCATTACCCCTTTCTTTTGCTAATTCTGCGATCTCAAACGCTCGATAGCCATAGAAATGGCTGAGGTGCTCTGCGACATCTGAAGGGAGCCGATAAAACTCTTCCAAGTCGTTTTGGACCTCAACCTGCTGCTTGAGATATCGATGAATCTTGGATGCAGGGGCTTCTGAATCCACCAATTCGTTGGCTCCAACGAACTTGAAGTTCTTTGTCTTACACCTCTCCATCTATGTGATACCAAGTTCGTACAAGTACAGGCAATATCGTAGTACGTCCGATCAAGTCGCACATATCTTCAGCCATATTACGCACAGTTGTCCACTTTCCGCCAGCTATCGTGAAGAAATTATCCCCACTGGACCAAATCTCATGGGATCGAGAGATTCTCTTGGTATCAGTGTTTTTCTTCTTAGGATAAAGGGTATCTAAAAGAACAACATTCATTTCTCGCACTAGTGGACGAATCCCACACCATACAGCTAGGATATCACCTTTTGTGATAGGATTATCCATGAATTTGTTGATTTCTTTCAAGATAAACTCGATATCCTCTTCCGATGCCTCCGGTTGAGATTCGATCGCACAGGGAGTATCGGTTGTTCCGATCAATGTGCTTCACATAATAAGGTCAGATAGACACTACTAGTTTTGCCATGGCAACATGAACATCACACGACCGTCTGACGTGGTTGTGATAATGCCTGCAGACTTGGGGCAGAAAGCTCCTCGAAGCAGTAGATGAACTCCTTTTGATGGAACAATGCTGTCAACATGTCTCACTGCTTCTGAAGAGAGCGCTTCGTGCATCTTTATAATCGAATCCACAAAAGGACCTGTGGCATTAATCGTCACCTTACTGCGAACATCATACTCATTCCCTGTTAGCATATCTCGGACACGTACTCCTTTTACAATCTCATGAGGCGCAGAAGAATGGTTAGGACATGTGTCGTGCAACAGGCTAATTACTTCCATATAATTTAGAGAGACTGCTCCATTATCAGTTGCTGTACGATTAATGATACTGTTTAATCGACTGTCATTCGACTGCCCATCATAGTATCTATGTGAGATGAGATCACAACAACGTACACTAATCCACCTTTGACCCAATCAAAATTCATCTTGGGAAACACATACTGCATTTCTTTCCATTTCATGACATGACTAGAACTGAGAAATACTTTATGGGATACCTTCTAGGGAGTCCGCCATTCCAGGCAATGATATCATACATCATCAGACCCATTCGAACATATTGCAGTTGAAACCAGGAATTTACTGGAATTACAGTGGCGAGCGGACGAGTCATATAGGGAGCGTTTTGTAACATATACTTACGTTCATGCAAAGCCTCCTAGGACTGATTATTCACCAAAATCAGCACTGTGACTAACTTGAATTCTTTCCAATTCATATGTTTTACAGCATCCTCTAGATACCGTACTCCTCCGTGAAGAAGATTTGTGGACCGGCTCGATGTTCCAGATGAAAAATCATATCTTTCTACAAGAGCTACTTTGTACCCTCGAAGGGCTGCATCAAGGGCGATCATGGATCCAGTACTTCCACCACCAATAACAACGACATCAAAATCAGTTGTGCGCAAATCATTTATCAAGTTGGATCAAGGATCCTCTGCTGGTAGTAGTGGATATACTATCACGCGACGGAGGGATCGTGAAGCGATACGTTTTGGTACCAACCTATTTCTTAAGAGATTGCAAAGAAAGAACAGGAATAGTTACCACACTAGTTGCAAAAGCGCGAATAACAGGAGTAAATTTTATATTTCGAACAATAGATAACATTCCAACAAAATAGATTTTGAACCAGTTCAAGGATCTTCGTAGAGTACTTCGTTTTCATTTTGGTATCCTTCCCATTTTACCTTATAAATTTTATCTATTTTCCATAAAGAGCATGTTGCACACAATGAAAGTTTGACGGTGTCCACAGCAAGCAGATTATGATCTTCATAAGATAAAAATAAGTGAATTGCAACAAAGATAAATAAAATGAGTACAGGTTACTAAGAAGCGCACTAATAATGAGGTTCGGTGAAACGGGCGTTGTTCTGTATATAAGGAACGGAAGAGATAAACTCACTTCATAATAAGGCTCATAATGGAAACTCTTCTCATCCAGGAACATCAAATCGCAAACATGCAACAGCAACGCAATAATGCAGAATGTAGCCTATAGAATGGTGAGCATTAGTCACTAATCAAGATGCAAATACTTACCCAAATCATCCACGTCTCTCCAGCGAAACAGGAAATGAGTAGGAGACAGAATATGATAAAGAGTGTGAGCTTCTGGCGTGTATTATCATACATAATTTCTTGTTGAATTCGTATGAATACCTCTTTTTGATCTATCGAATTGTGGAAACTCCTAGAGTTTCTCCTTTTATTTGACTAGATAGAATGAATCTGTCTTTGATAGTATCATGTATTGTTCTATCACCTCTGAAGAGAATGTGGATACCTCTTCTGTATCTTAGATATGAACATCTCTGTTGTTTCCATTATTATTAAATCTACTTGATGAGGAGCATAGATGATATGCATTCTCACATTTATCCTTCTGAAGCATGTATAATTGAAATTGGAATAGTCCTTTTTGTTTCATTGTACATAATACACACACATGGATTGGAGAATACCAGAACACACGACAAATATGGTTTATTAGAATTAACCTCTGTAAGTACGATCAGATTGCCTTACGGCATAGTTTGCACAATACAAATTATATATAAAACATAACCACTGTATCACCAGATACAGACATGCTACACAACGAAAACACGATTCTTATGGAGATAAGGCCTCTTTATCAGCAAATTCTTTTCAAATAAAGCTAATCCATTTTCATATACAGTCAATCATAATCGTTTCTATTTCTGGAGTGATCGAGTCCAACAATAATTTGTGATTGTGTCGTAATCATCACATAGTTGTGAATATCTTTTGATTAGCTCACACAATACAGATTATATAACAAAGATAAGTAGAGCAACCATAAATGGATACCGAAGGCTATCGCAAACGGCAATGCTCAAATCCAAATCTATCTGATGAAAGCAAGTATTTAGTTGAGAGGATAATGGGGTAGAAACGTCAGTGTCTAAACGACCAAAGTCGTTCATGGAACTTTGTATGAATAAGGATATACAGATAATTACGTAGTCAATTCGAACCAGTCATGGAAACGGGACTGGAAAGTGAGTAAGCGTTATACGATTGAGAAGATTGTGGGTAATGGAAGCTATGGAGAGGTGGCAAAGGCATACGACAATGAGAAGAACGAAGTTGTATGTTTGGTTCTTTGGTTCCATTTATAGGTTGCAATCAAACGTATTCCCCACCTTTTTGTAGACTACCAAGATACAAAACGAGTGCTACGTGAGATTTATATTCTTCGGCACCTCCACAGCCCTTTTGTTGTGAGTCTGAAGAATGTTTTTTGTTCTCCCAATTTCAGTGCTGATAAAACAATGTTTAGTCTTTCATTGAGATCGAGCGTAGATACATTGTGATGGATTATATGACTACAGACTTATACAAAGTACTTTACAGTAACCAGTTTTTTGAAATCGATCATGTCCGATACATTCTCTATCAGATTCTTTGTGGTTTGCTTTATATCCACTCGGCTGGCGTTATTCACCGTGACATGAAGCCAGCTAATATCCTTTTGAATGAGGTGCGCTTTTTCTCTTGCTTTCATGTAGGATGTTTCAGTAAGAATATGTGATTTTGGTTTGGCACGCGAATTACTTTCATCTCAGCATATCCAGCCCAAGTGTGCAGCAACTGGGCGTGATTCTGCAGGGAGCTTCCAATTGACTCGTTGCAACCTTTCTCTGAGTCATGTCGATGCGGATTCTCATCCAGATCTACCGTCTGCAGTTCCCTTGAAACGTACCATGACACGACATGTCGTGACTCGGTTTTATCGCTCTCCTGAACTGCTTGTGATTGGCGATTACACGGAGAGTGTGGATATGTGGTCTGTTGGGTGTATTGCGGCAGAACTGCTTCAAATGTTACAGATCAATGAGGCAGATTATCATAATCGACATCCTATTTTCCCTGGAAAGTATTCTTCATTGAGTCCGCGGTGGAGTGGCTCGCCAGCGATCATTCAAGATGATGCTACAGTGGAGCTAAAAGACGAGGATCAAATCTGTATGGTTTGCAAACTGCTGGGAAGACCACCGCAGAGCTTTCTTGATCGTATCCCTTTTAAGCAGGTACGAGACCAGCTGAAAGAGTTTGAGGAGAAGAAGGTGGACTGGAAGAAGCAATTCATGTTTATTCCAGACGATCTATGTGACCTGCTAAATCATATGCTTGTAACTTGTTGATGGGGTTGTGAAGAGTAGGAATATGATGACAAAGCTAGAATCAATGTTAAGAAAGCCTTAGGACACCCATTCTTTGAATCGATTCGTGATTCTAGTTTGGAAGTTGAGTGTGATGAACCTATCGATTTTTCGAAGCTGCATATGCTTGTGTCGATGAATATGGAAGAAATGGAAATATTTCTTGAAGAGGAGATTATGTTTTGGACAAAAGTAGAATCAATTTAGTTCATGTTTGTTTGGAATCATGTACCTCTCATTGTAGCCTGGATCAATGAGCAAGAGTGCGTGAGTCCAACTACAATAATACATGATGAACTTTGAAAAGGCTGATGTGTAGTCTCAAACAAGGGCATTCTTCTTCGCAACAAAACAGTTCATTAACTATGAGGCTTCTCCTTCTTTTGACGGAACAGAGCGAGTAAAGAAGTCTTTGAGACACAGACCACCTTGAAGCGCACTCCAGGAATATCTCCGACAGCATGTCCCGAACGACCGAATCCGGCAATCAGCACTTCATCGTTCTCATCAACATAGTTCAAGCAACCATCGCGGGGAACGAAAGCAGTGATCTTCTTTCCATTCTTGATCAGCTGAACTCGCACGCACTTACGAATAGCAGAGTTGGGCTGCTTAGCCTCTACGCCCCTGACCGTGAAATATCGAAAAAACAAATACACTTTCTCCAAAACGATTCCCTTCGCCATAGTAGCACCTCCGAGCACATTAGCCTTGATAGAAGATATATTGTGTCCCTTCTTGTATTTCTATAACATTAAAAACAAGCATAAAGGCTAAATACCTTATCGGCCCAACGTTCTTGACGACGAACAACACGGAGTTTACGAGCAGCACGAATACCACAAGGTTTTCTATAGAAAGCGTCAGCTCAATTGCTTCATCACTTCAGCAAACAATCCGGTTGAGAACAGCTTGTGTGAGTCCCTACCCTTTACCCATTCTCTCTTGCTAATTTGACAGGAAGAAGAAGAATTATTGGGTAGTTGAACTGATTCAAACCCCTGGTTCGTTTCGTTTCTCAGGTGTCTTCCAATACATAATTCTAAGGGGCATCATCGTCTCATAGATATCTCCAATACGATTCTAGGAAATATAAAATGAAGTGTTTGGTATGCTAGAGGTCGTTTCAGTGTGATACCTAGGAATTCGTGATTCTTGGCTTTCTTGCCGTTTCTGTAATTGCATAAGTTTGATTTATATCGCATAAAGTGAAGAGTATGCCTATTATCGATGTGGACGAAAAAGCTGTTCATGACCTATCTTCGCAAGGAAATAATGTCATCCTAAAGTACTATGCTCCAGTAACTAAGCGGCAGTATTTAAACTCTAGTGGTGTGATCATTGCAAGCGTTTCGCTCCAGTGTTTCAGCAGATTGTGAATTCTTACGACGCCATGTTGCTCTAAATGATGCCTGCTATCTAGTCCTCATGTCGTTGCGGGCCAAGTCGATTGTGTCAAAGAGAAGTCCTATTGCCGTGAGTCGCTCATCATCGGATACCCGTCCGTCCGTCTAGTAACATCGGACGGTAAGATGCGTTACTTTCAAGGCCGGAACACTCCGGAGAAGATCGTGGGCTTCATTTCGTTCTTTCTCAGTACCGATCGACTCGTCCCTCATCCCCAGACACCTCTGTTCCCATTGCTCCCCCCGTGGAGCTGGTGAACTACATCGCTCCCTCTGCGGTGGCAGATGCGCTGAAGAGCTCCTCTCAGACCCTGCTGATTCTCGTGTGGCGTCCGACAGAGGATGCCACTCGCGCGATGGAAATCGCTCGCCACATCGCCTGGATCTTCCTGGTGACTCCCTCGGTGCGCGTGTGCCAGACGCCTCTGGACGACGCGCTTCCCAGCGGCGTGCGTGCGGCTCTGGGAGACAGCTTTCCCCAGTTCGTGGTACCCATCGCCACTGACGTTCATCGTAGATCATCGATCGCGGCAGAGCGGTCCCCTGCGACATCTCCGCTGTGGAGGAAGACATGCAGGAGGAAGCGCTGCTCGAACTCGTCAACGACTACGCGGGAACCACGCTCTCCATCAACGGAAATCACGTGCTGCCTCCGGGAAGGGTGGAGAGCATCGAGAAGCTGCTGCGAACGGTGAAGAGGTTTGATGCAGCGGAGATCAAAAGACTCCGACATGCGGTGAGAAAACTCACGGATGTCAACGAGAGTATTAGGAATATGTACTTGTCCTCTCTGCAGGTACTGAGGGACAACGGCATGAATGCGATCTGGAATTTGCTGGAGGAAAAGAGAAAGGCACTGAGAGAGCTAGAGGATTTGGATGAAGATGTTGAAGACTTGGTGATCGAAAGGAATATTCTGAGGTCGCTAGCGAGGGATATTGAAGAAGATGTGGAGGAAGAACAGGAACTCTGAATTGTTTGTTGAATAATGTGCCTTCTTCAGTAAGGACCACTTTACGGGCGGAAACACAAATAGCTTTTTCGCTTGAATTGGCAGACATCTCATCTTCGGTGTTATTTTATGAGTGTCAGACAAGCTCCCTCGGCAAAGTACAGTGCCTTGACTGCCACTTGTGCCTCAACTGTGACACAGCTCATAATGGTCCCCTGCGAGACTATCAAGATTCAGTTGCAGGCAAGGCATCTGTTCCGATGGTAATTAATAGCTGTTTCAGAAGCTTAGCGGGAAAGGACAGAATGTACTGATGAATAGTTTGCGTTTCATTTACCGAACTGAAGTGAGTCTGTTTTTTCATTTTGATTTTAGGGTTTTCTCGGATTTTGGAGAGGATACTTCGTTTCATTGACTTGCAGTTTGCCTTCTTGTGCTATCTACTACTCTGTTTTCGAAACTCTTCGAAAGTCCCTTTATCGCGAATGCGAAAAACATCCGAGGTATCTGTTATCTGTTACTGTCATTCTAGACTGGCGCCGTTTATTCCTGCTCTTGCGGGAAGCGGTGGTCAGATTGTGAGCTGCTTGATGACCTCTCCCATCGATCGATTCCGAACTCAGTATTGGGCGGATCGTCATCAGAAAGTGTCTTCTTTATTGAGGAAGTCGATCAACCAAGCCAAGACGGAAGGGTTCCTTTGTCTCTATCATGGCTTGAAACCCCTGTTGATCCGCGATATTTTATTCACGTCAATTTATTGGACTTTGTATGAGAATCTGCGTTCTGCTTTGGGCTCGTTTGGCGTATCGCCCATCCTGCAGAATCTCATTGCTGGGTCGATTGGTGGCATGATCACAAGTGCGTCGATCACCCCAATCGACCTCGTCAAAACCCGACAGCAGGTGCTGCAGACCAAGGAGAGCATCTGGACCACTCTCAAGTATGTCGGGAAGGAGGAGGGAGTGCGAGGTTTGTTCCGTGGCTTGACGCCTCGTGTTGTTCAGACGATGATGACTATGTCAGTTATGATGACTGTGTATGATGGACTGAATCGTTTCATCTTGCGATACCAGAATGATCTAAAGTAATTAGGTCGTGTTTGTTGGAAACAGGATATAGTCGTGGTCTTACTATTTTTCGAATCTCTCCACACTTGGGACATTTATAGGTCGTTGACTAGGTGTCAGAAATGCGCACTTTACTCACTTGAACTGCTAATTGGCGCACTTCATCATCAGGAGTGACGATTGACCCGATCGCTCCTGGTGTAGGCACTGGAAACATACTTGATATAGCAGTGATAATCGTTTCAACTAGAACGTCAAAGAAACTCTAAAACACTACTTGTCCATGATGGAGACCATTCTTCTTTGTGAAATGACGTGATTGTTAAGCAGATCTTTTTGTTTATTTCAAAACGTCCATTTTCCTTAACATTAGGAATACAAAGTACTAGCACGTTCAGAAAGTAAATGTCGGGAGGTGACATTGGAAAGTCTGAAGGAAGAACAATCTTCCCATGATAAAGACCCTTCTCATAAGGAGTTTCTGTAGGACCACGCAGAGTGAAATGCCACTCAAAGATATTATTCTACTAAATGAGGATAACCACAAAAGCAATACAGGAAGTGGTGCCGCATGAAAATTGGGATTTTGGTTCTTCCTCATGGTTCGGATTTCCTAGAGATTGTATAGTCATCTCTGTGCATTACATTGTTGATACGCCCAATAGTAATACCACGCGACATGTTTGTATGTACAACCATAGTTCGCAAAGGTACCTAAGAAAGCACGCAGTACAAAGATGATGGGACTTGATCATTCATTTCTCTACATATCCAATCTGTAATGGAGAAAGAGTATGTCAGTGAAGATATGATACCAGAGAACCCATGGACCGAAGATGGTTGGGTGCCGGTGTAATGTTCATGCTGTCGCCTAAGATATAGTCAGTACGCACAACAGGAGCGAAAGAAGATCATTGGGCAAATGAATAAGAAGGCAAGGGAGGAACAGAAGAAATTGGAAGTTGTTTACAATTCTGGTTCTTGATTTGTAGGAAGAGCGGAAAAAGAAAGAAGAGGAAAGGAAGCGCGAGGAATTGAAGAAGGAGGTTCCTATTCCCACTTCTCCTTACATGTAGCAAGAAAAGAAGTTAAAGGAGGAACTAGCACAGCAGAAAAAACAAAATAAGGCTCAAAAGAAGAAAGAGAAGAAGAAGGAGGAGAGTTTGGCTCCAACATACTCAAAGAGCGAATTGAAACGTGCAGAAGCATTGAGACGCGAGAAGCAACGCATGCGGGATTTGCAGAGGAATGGTAGACCTGTTTTCGGTAAGCCATTTATAGAGGAGCGAAAAGAGCAGCAAGCTCAGATGGAAGCACAGGAACCCCCAGAATTGCCTCCGCTGCCTTCAGCACCAGTTGAGGAGCCCAAAAAAGCATCGAGATGGTTCTGGTGTATCCTCGGTCTCCTCATCGTGTTCGTATTGTTCGTCATGATCGTGCGTATGTTCCCTACCTACAGACTGGTGCTGGACATCCCGGATAAGTCCATGAACGCTTTCCAGACGTTAAGTGATTCAATGAAAACTATATACGGTGCGCGATACATCTTGAGCGAGATGAGCTATGATGCTGAACAGAAAGTGAGACGAATGTACATCCAAATCAATTTCAAAACTTTCAGTGAGCTTTGCAACTTTTACCTCTCACCCTGGTTTAAGAGACTCGCTGCGTACTCCTTGATGTTCTACTCTGTTTGTGCAACAAACAACTGAGAAGTCAACCACTGGAACTCCCCATGTGCACCAGCTCTCAATGTCCAGAAGATTCTTCCCCAGCTCGATTCGGAACCAGCCCTTCTCTCCCCAGTAGGTTCCCCAGCTGTTTCTTCCGATCCAGTACTCTCTTGCCGTCTTCTCATCCACACTCCATCCGACGATTTCAATTACATGTCCACCCAGAACTGTTCCCTCACTGCTACGGAACACACCGCCCTGATAGTCAAGGAACTCTTGGGTCACGAACATGTTGCACGAGATAGGACCTCGAGCGTAGATTTCCGCTTTCATCTGCTCCACGCCTCTGACAAAGCCATACTCGCTCACCTTCACACGGCGGTAATCTGTCACGGCAAAGCATGGCTCATCTGGCCAGCAGTTCTTGCAGCGATTTATCGCAGTACATTCCTTATCGGCCGCTTCGTAGATTGCGCACGTCTGGTCAGGAATGCCTTCGTTGTACGCGTACTCATACACACTATCAGGGAAGCCACCATGGCAGGTGCCAGCGCCTGAACAGTTAATCACTTCCTGCTCAGAGAGGTTGATTGAGGGCCACTTCCCCTTGCGCAGAAGATTGATACGATCGGAGAGTGCAGAGGTGGTTGCCTGAGCCCAGCACGATCCACAGTACTGAGGTATATGCTGGTTCTTATCCCACGTGGCAAAGTTGTAGCCATCGATGTTTCGGATATCGTAAGTGCGCGGCAGGTCACTGGGTCTCAAGTTTGTGTAGGGAAGAACAGTCTTCACCAGTTGCTTCGGAGACCTATTTGCAGCTAAGCGTCAGTGCAACTCCCAGCGACTACTGAGCAAACAGCTCTCGGGGAAGAAATCAGCGCGATGCTTCACACCCAGAGAGATCGGATTCAGGAGCTTCTCCTCCGGAATCCGAGGGATGCCATAGGTGCATCCCTCCTCGATTCCAAGATTATTCTTGCCACGAACGATTCGGAAGAAGCCCTCCTCGCCCCAGTAGGTTCCCCAGCTGTTACGAACCACCCAATAGGGAACACCGTCTTCCTCGCCCCATCCGACGACACTGATGTCGTGCCCGTCGCCCGCTATTCCCGTTTTGTCCTCATAGATGCCTCCCTTGTACTCCAGAAGGTCGTCAGGGACGTCAATCGAGCAGGTCACCGGGCCATGCGCATAGATCTCCTTCATAATGTTCTCCACACCCTCCACATGTCCGTACTCCTCCACATAGTACTTTGTGTAGTTGTGAACTGCCCAGCAGCCATCCCTGGAGTTGCAGTCTCGACAAATGTGAATGTCATCGCATGCCTCATTGTCGCGAGCCTCGTAACGTTGACAGCCCTCTTCGGGAATACCGACCTCATTAGCGTACTGATAAATATGGATAGGTAAACCCTGCGATGAAGCGAGAGGATCAATCTTACACCATGGCAACCATTATCAATTTCTGAACAGTAGAGAATCACTTGGATGGAGAGGTCGTGCTCAGGCCAGGCATTCTTAGTCATGTATTTCAAACGATCTGTGATGGAGGAAGTAGCGGCATGTGCCCAGCAAGATCCGCAGTACTGAGGGATGTGCTGATTACGCGCTAGAGACACATAGCTCTTTCCATCAATGTTTCTCCTATTTGTTACTAGGGCCAAAATCTGCAACAAATCAAAGTTTTTTGGAAGTTCCTCTGTCTTGATGACATCCCAAGCATGTGGATTCTTCACAAGCTCTTCACGGACCACATCAGGCTTCCACGCCAGCGCGATTGCCAGAATCAATACTTTTTATTATCTACATACTAAATTGGGTACCCAATGCAAAAGTTCTAATCATTTACAGCAAAAGAATGTAGAAGAGAATTCAACAAACAAGACCAATCAATTTTGGGATTTACGATCACTTCTCTAATTTCGTCATCGTTGCTGTCGTCGTCACTATCAGCACTATCAGCAATGGCAACTCTGATCCCAAGATCTGTAGAATTATAGATATATTGAATAGGTTTATTTGTCACTGCAAATAATCAAAGCACTCCCAAAACTACATATTTCCAAAAGTCGATAAAGAACATGCAGTGCACAGGTTCCTGTACCTGTACAAGACAACGGATGAGCGCAAAAATAGGCGAGTTTTTTGTTGATCATTGAATCCTCGCTAAGATTTGAGGTGTGAAATGCGCATTTCTCTTCCTGTAAATCAGACCCATTTTTATCACCAACAAGTTTCGCCTTTTCCAATGACTCCAGAAGATGGCATGCTGCTACAGAGTTCTATTTCTCACTAACAGACCATAACAAGACAGGTAGCTGGTAGCACAGCAGCAGCACCTTTCCTCCTCGGAACAGTTGGAAATGGCCGTAACGATCGTGCTCGGCCACTCTGATCTCTGCGACCCTCGCTTCTGGATTTTTCAACTGTTCCGAATTCCCCTCTTGCACAAGACTAGCATAGAGTGCAAGATACTTGCGTGTTGTCAAGTAGAGACACGTGGAAAGAGGTGTATTACGATGATACGTGTACTCCTTATGGATCAAGCGAATAGCTTCATTTAATGGGACATTGCTGTCCTTCACCGGAGCAGACTCCATTGCATTGATGATCAGACTCAAAATATCCTCCTTTTCTTCTCTAGGCTTGGTGGACTGCATTGCATACTGCAGACAGGTCATTCTAGTCTTAGGAGCGGATCAAATAGTTACCCAGTGTAGTCAATGAGATGCACATCAGCTCCACTCCTCAGCAATTCAGTAACAGTGAACTTATTACAGTTATGCGCGGCATAAAACAGCGGACTTCTTCCCATCTATGTTAAGAGCAGAATGAAGAGCGTACAAAATCACGAATATCAACTTCGTTGCACTCAACTGCAAGAGAAAGAATAGCACGGAAGTCCTCACTCGCTCTTTCCTTGCCTCGAACTGCAGCTATATGCAATGGAGTCAATGAGTAGCAATTCTAAGTGAGGAACGAAAAAAATGGATACATTCAAAGACATACTTAGATAGGAACGCATGTGCAAAGGATTTGTATCGGTTGCTGATAGCCAATCACCAACTAACTTTTTACTCTACGATAAGCAAGAAAACTAAGATCTACAATACAAGACATCATTCTGTGCATATGAAGAGCTTTATCCTCCGAAAAGTGATTACACACATCTACATCACGAATAACAGACAAGATCGTCTTGAGAACAAGATCTTTCGCATGCATCGATTCTTTGAGTCGATTATTCTCCTCCTCGAGATATTGTACACGATGTTGTAGTTCATTAATTTGTTGCTCCATTAATTCAACTAGATCTAATCCTAAGTAGTAGAAATGGATATAAACAATACTTACCAAATTGCTCCGATTTCTGTCATATGCGAATTGAGATAGATCCTTCTATATAGTAAAGGAATACAATGATTTTTCATATTAAAATACATAGCGGATCGTACTACTTTGATTTTCAGCTTGATTATGGAATTCAAAATATACAGACTACTATTCAAGCATATACAGTTCTGTGTTATGCAACATGAGAAAATAGTTGTTTAATAGAAACTGATGGATTCTATTCACCGTTTGGTAAGGCATCTCGAATTATGATATTCAATTGTGGATACTCTGGTATTTCATAGTATCTATTGATTATTCGACAAATCACAAAAGAAATGTAAACAAATATGTATCTACTGTTAGAGTATTACGATTTCTACTTCCCTAGTAAATGCTAGAAATACCAAATAATACTTCTTGAGTTCTGCACTCATTCCTGTTGCTATCCATTAAATAGTGATATCCATCATGATTCATACCAGATACCAAGTAATAAAATCAATAATCATATAGAAAACAATGTAGTAATAACTATTACAGAAGATACAAAAGAATCATGTTCTTGTTGTGTATCACTCCATAGGATATTCAAATCCTACCTCAATTCATGTTGGTTTAATGGTTATAAGATTCTCAAGAATAGGGGAAATAACTGTTCATTAACTCTAGATTATATCATACATGCAATTGATTTGGAATGGACATGAAGGAATGAAGTAGGTAACTCCACTTTCTTAAGAATAGGAATGTCTACATTACATTATTCGATTCATAGAATACTTGACAGCGTTACCGAACATGGATAATAGAAACTATATCTAATGGAAGTGATAGATTCTAGATTAGGAAGATCTGAATATCAAACGATTCATTCAAGAGTACCTTCCATTGTCAATGAACATGAATTGTGATTCTTACCACAAAGTGAAAACAAGCCTAGTTTGATCGAATTCAAGTTAGGAAGATCTATATCAAATCATTATATCATACAAATACTTGATATCACTGTAGAAAAAGAACAGTTGAATACTTTATCACCTAGTTCAATCGAATTCAAATTAGGAAGATCTATTCATTATCAATAGCAACTCGAATACCCCTGACTACGAATGAACATTTACTAAAGTTCAGTGACTCACTTCCAATCTCTCCAATTTTGATAGTTGATAATTTAGGAAGATTTCTCAGTTCAAATTTACCATAACCAGAAAAACTATATCGACCGATTTCGATTGATTCTAACTGCATACAATTCAATACTTGAAATGAACGAGATGGCTTACTACTACGGCTATTCTTACTTATTGCAAATGAGTTTTCTCCAATCATCAATGATTTCAATTCATTCAATCCATCGATCATAAATGCATTTACTTGTTTGAAACTATTGCTTCCTATTTCGATTGATTGTAAACATTTGTACTGATTTAGATCTAATGATGTAAGGTCATTGCAACAATTCGATGATATTACTAGATCTGACACTTCAAAACTCATGCCATTCAATTCATCTGGATCACTAATCCTTATTCGAACATTAGACTGGAGTGTTGTTGAGTCTGGTTCAGAACTCGAAACAGGAACTGATTCAATCAAGTTAAAAGTACTAGGATTTGGGTGATTGTTGATGTGAATATGATTTTGTAATCTCTTGCGATACCATCCATCAAATATGTACTTTTCGGTCAACTCTTTTCCTGATTCATAAATACATTCACGATGAGCAATTCGTTTATCAACATCAATCAAATAGCCTAAACCATTTCGCTTAAACAAACCATCATTT
>JZRM01000144.1:0-16471 GCA_000963415.1 Blastocystis sp. subtype 6 | reverse complement strand
AGCGAGGAAGCGGCGTGGTGTCGCTGCGGAGCAGTCAGAACCACATGGTGGTGTTTGGGGAGAGTGATGTCACGTGTCTGGGTCAGCGATGTGTGCTGCATCTGAACGGCGGTCTGTTGTCGCAGGAGAAGTACGTGCTGAACATCGCTGCGGACGCCTTCCTGAGCGAGGGAAGTCCTCTGGAGACAGAGGTGAGGAACTGGTTCTTTAGGACGGGACGAGCGAGATGTGATACGAGATACGTGAGTGGAGGGATGACGGACGCACGAGTTTGTCAGTGTTTCTCTGTGCAAAATGCATGTCAGTGCGAGTGTGGAGAAACGAGCGTTATGAGAGAGATGTAGTGTGTTTGTGAGTGTGTTTGTTCAAGACGAGACTGGATCTGGAACTGGAACTAGAACTGGATCTGGATCTGGATCTGGAATACTCTGGTCGATAGAACATGTATTTAGCAAAACAGACAACTGTAGTTCATCTAAAAGAAACAGGCCAAACTTTCCTTCTCGGTACATTTTAAGAAACTTCCTCGCAGCAGAGAGCGAATCCTGACCAAATCGGCGCATCATTGCGTCAATCAGTTCATCGACATCGTCTGTAGGTTCCGACAGCCCAACTTGCTCCACATAGCTAAAGTTGTGTTTTTCATTGAGCGTAAAGAGTAGATAATCCGCGATTTCCCCCTCCCCCACAACACTGTCTTTTATCGAGCCACATAGCGCTAGCTTCATTCCCACCTCAGGATCTTCAATGCTGGGTAGGAAAATTCCAGGAGTGTCGATCATGTACACATCGGGTTTGTTGTGCACCTTCGTGGATGCGACACGCCTCGTGATGCCAGGAATTCCACCCACATGGGGGCTTTTGTCTACCATTCAACTTCCTCCACATCCAAACTTTTTTTGAAATCCAGACTGGATTTCTGGATAAACCCTATGATGCTGCTCTTCCCCACGTTAGGAATTCCAACGACTGCGAAGTAGCTTCCCACTGAAACGAAGCGTTTCTGCTTAATCGACAGGAGTGTAGGAACGATGGCGTTCATGTTCATCTGTGTCTTTGTTGAAGTTAGAAGAACCCTCTGGTTCGTTTGTTTGTAATAGTCAACCAGGAGACGCTGTTCTTTCTTTGAGATGAGATCACTGCGATGCAGCAAAATCAATCGAGGTTTGTTAATCAACGCCTTTTCTATTTCTTTATTGATAGAGGAAAAAGGTATCTACATGGCACCAAATCCTCTTACATACTCGAGCGTCACGCACTTCGACCATGATATCGACATTGTGGCACAGTTTCTTGACCGTGTTGAGCGCTTTCGTCATATGTCCAGGAAACCTGAGAGTAATGCTTCGCACTCCTATCCTACCAAGTTATATCACCTGGGAAAATGAAGGAGTCTCGGAAAACCTTCTGCATCTTGAAAATAAGTGATATCACATTTCATACAATAAACAAAGGAGAATATCAATTAGGCAAAAAGAGAGAATAAACTGTTAAGCAAAGAAGACTTAGGAGAGAATATAAGATGCAGTAAAAGAGTACCACTACGTGCAGAACGACAAGGATGAAAGACACGATGAAGCTCTACCACTCATCAGCAAAAGAGGGAATACATGAACATTCTGTTGATAATACCGAATGAGTTGAGACAGCAAGTCCACTTCTCTGTGAAACACTACATCGAACATCGAACCAAGACCCACCTCTCTTCACCTGCCAGTATTCTCCCGACATCAAAGCTGCGATCCACATCTCTGATTCCTGAAAGGCATTTCCAGGACTATTTACGACAAGCAGGTTCCAGATCCAAGTAGCGACTCGATCTAAATAGTACAACACCTCCTTCGCTACCTATCCGATCAATGAAGTGAATTAGCCAAGAAGCAATTCTACAGTGCTAGCTTATAACAAGATATACGTTTTTCGAATGCGAGATACGCGATATCTCAAGAATTCGATCTCATCTGAAAAGTACATTTCCCACCAATTTTGAAAATCTCTAAAATAATAGGACATCTCTTTGTAGATGGAGTAAAAGAAATTGGAGAGGAAACTGCCTCTATGGGTGTGTGAGAGACTTCAAGAATTACAATGACTTGATGGTGTTTACAAAGTATTCGATGAAACTCAAAAGAATCTTGTTTGCTAAGGCACAGTAATAGCCAAAGTTCTTTGTTGACTTCGTAGACTCATACTTGTTTTCTAGATTGTTGATGCTCTTCTTGGTTTTGTCTATTTTCTTCTTTGTTGAAGAAATATCCTTCTTTGTAGAAGCTATCTTCTTTTTTGCCAATTTCACGCGGCTTTTGAGACTTTCGATCCTGTCGTTCTTGCGGCTCTCGTACTGCTTTATAGCCTCTTCTTTTTCATTCATTAAGGCATCATGCTCGTCCTACGGTATCAAAACCCATAGCAGATTGAACGATCTTTTTGTTTAGCTCCTGTATTTTCTTGATCAACTCACGACTATCTTTTTTCTGTAGATCAGAGCTTTTCAATGATTCAAACAATGAACTGTCCTTCATTATCTACTGTCACTTCAAATTCATCTTCGCACGACAGCAATTGAAAACAGAGCAGGAATAGCACGAATAGGAATGCCTCTACTAGTGAGTATTGTACTTAGCAAGTACTCTTCATCCCAGACAAGAATGCCCTCAGTCAAATCTGTTTTGAACAAACACATAAATTGCTATCTAACTTTACACGCTTTTCCAGACTAATGGACCGTAGATCCGTCACTGCTCTACTGATGTCTATAAACTTCTTATCGAGGTATTGCTTCGGGAGATAGGTTTGGTTTTTGTTGTATCCATACTGATACCCCACTCCATATCCCAAGTCCTCCATGCTTTCTATCGGAGCGTTTCGGATGTGCAGAGGAACGGGTGGGTTTTCGCCGGTTCGAATGAGTTCGCGCACTCTGTTATAAGCCAGCGCGACCTCGTTGGACTTGGAGGTGAGTGCCAGGTACACAGCGCATTCAGCGAGCGCCAGCGCGCACTCGGGAAGCCCGATGTCGTTGCACGCCTGGTAGCAGGAGGAGGCCAGCAGGAGTGCGTGAGGGTCCGCCAGCCCCACGTCCTCCGAAGCGATGACCAGCAGCCGTCTGGCGATGAACCTACGATCAATCGCGGCAAGGGAACGTACAGCGGATCCTCGCCTCCCTCCACCATCCGAGCGAGCCAGTAAACGGCGCCCTGCACATCGCTTCCTCTCTACGGTACAGGCGTGAGCGACGACTACGATCGACTTCTGGAAGGCGGAGGCGATGTTGTAGTGCTCCTCGCCGTGCTTGTCGTAGCGAACGAATCGCTGTGCGAGCGAGGCGGTGACCATCTTCTGCGTGATCGCTCTACGGAACAGCCTGTCGACAGCAGCACTTCGATTCGCTGCGAAGAACGCAGCTGGCACACGCGTCCATCAGGTTGAGGGCCATCCGCGCGTCGCCGTCGCTCTGCTGCGCGATCAGCTGGATGATTTCGTCGGAGAACTGCGCCTACAGTGAAGAGAGGTCGTCGTCGCAACTCCGCTCGCCCGGATGTACTCGTCTCGCGTCAGCGCGCGTCGCAGGATCTGCTTGACGTCCTCCAGCGCCAGCGGCTGCAGCTGGATCACTCGGCAGCGAGAGAGGAGCGCCTAGATGAGAAGAGGAGGACGATCGCACCGAGTTGATCGAGAAGGAGGGGTTCTCGGTGGTGGCGCCGAGGAGGATCAGCTTTCCCGTCTCCACGTAGGGGAGAAACACGTCCTGCTGCTTCTTGTTGAAGCGGTGGATCTCGTCCATGAAGAGGATCGTCGGCACGTGGCGCAGTCGGTACTCATTCTCCGCCTGCTCTGCGACCGTGCGGATGTCCTGCACCCCCGCAGTGCTGCAGGAGAGCGAGCGGAATGGACAGCGGGTGTGCTGGGCTATCACAGACGCAATACTCGTCTTCCCACACCCAGGAGGACCGAAGAGAATCGTAGAGGAGGGAGGGTCGTGCTCCAGCAGAGTTCGGATCACAGCGCCTGAACCCAAGAGGTCCGTGTTTCCCTAGGCGTCACGGATCATCTGGAGAGCTACAAAGAGATCGTCAAAGTCGGTTGGACGCATTCGCTCCGCAAGAGGCTGTCTCTCGTTGCGCACTCTACGCTTCGCGCCTGGACTCTGACCGCTTGTCGAGACGCCTGTTTGCGACTTTGTCGGAGTCGCATCAGTCTTCGAAGGAGACGGAGATACCATGGACGCCGGCCTTTTCTTCACGGGAGTATTGTTAGCAGATCCTTTATTCAACTCGAGACAGTGCTCAATATGTTCTTCAATTGTTGACTTTGGGATCTACTTGTTACATGCCACGCTCGGAATAACATTTTCGAAGCAAATAGGACACTGCAAAAGCAGATCATCCGATGAGGACTGCAAACTCTCTTTATGGTTCACACCCTGCTTCGATCTACTAAAAGAGATAGTAGACTGCTGTAGACGGCGTGAACTCATACGAAACTATGGTTTGGAGGCAAACAAACAAAGGAAAAGACATACTATTACTCATTGCAGCCCAAATGTGTTCTGGTTCATGCGTGTGGTGATCATCTATATGTCAGAAATGGGGGTAAAACCGACCTGAACGATAAAAGCAAGAGCAATCACAAAATAGGTTCCGTACTTCTGGAAGAACGTCTTCTGCTTCGGCACGATGATTTTCTTTCCCATGTACACGATACGCTCATCAGACTCCTCAAGATCAATCTCAAACTTCAACATCTTCCCAGGCATGAGCGATAGCTCGTAGCGAGCGCCCGGAAGCTGGTCCAAAGAGCCCGAGGTGTACTAGTGATTATCCAGCAAAAACAAAAGTACGAAGAGTTCATCTTTCAGCAGTACGTGGAAGTTGGCAGAAAGCTGCTTAGACACCTCTACCTCGGCACCGGGCTCGAAACGATTCACCACAGCAGTGAAATTGTCGGAAGCAGAGATAATGAGCTGGAAGGGCTTTCGCTTCTCCTCCCTGTTCACCAGATCAACTTCTGCTATCACCAGTTCGTTCGGAATATCGCTCTTGGTAACATTGAACATCAGTTGGTTGGAGAGGCCCAGAAGCTCTCCAGTTGTCATAGACAGCTTGGACTCCATAAGCAGCCAGGAACCCTGCAATTCTTCGTACAGATTAAAGTAGAAGGCTTTCTTCTTAGCAGCCTCTGTCACAGAGAGTGTGCACAATACCACCAACACAAAAACAACGCTCTTATTCATAATCTGAAAAAGATAATGGGAGTTTTGCCTCTGTGGATGAAAATCGGTGTGAGTAGATTACAAGTGTATTCACGAACAAATTGGAACCCTGTTCAAGCTACCTCCATTTTTCCATTCTAACAGTACGTGAAGCAGCTTTGTTGATCATTCACGCAGCGAATGACCAATGACTCTTCACTGAGTTGATTCTGACACCCCAACCAAAATAGAGGGAATATATTCAATTCCCATAATAGGATCATCTATTTTCTCCGTTTCTCCATTTCTTGTGTATCGAAAAGAATCCAAAGGAACAATGAATCCTCTTCTCCTCGGTACCCTTATCTTTGTTGTCTTGGGAACTGTAAGTACAATAGTTGTTTACTTGCTCTACAAGACAAAGAAGATGTCGAGAACAGCTGCAGAGTATAGATTACACTCTTGTGCTTCCTGTGTAGAGCAGGCGTGATTATTTGCATTCTTAGCGCTGTATGTATGTGGATGGTTTGGATTTGCATATACATGATGCAGGTGAGGAGTGTTCGTGGGATTGCGTTATCTTCTAGATGAACCCTCTGCTTGTTCCTATCAAGAATGAAGCTTCTGAGAGTTAAGATTTTTCTTTATTTCAAATTGATTTTTGAATTAAGTTTTTGAAATATGTTTATCGTGGTCACCTAGTTATGAAGATATCGAATCTGTGTATTTTAGTGGCATTACTAGAAGTGATTCTATTTATTTGTAGAACTACTGACTGGAGTTCCATAGCACAGAGTAGGCAGGGTACCGATTGAGTGTGCTCTAAGTCTTCTTCCAGTTATCAAGCGGATTCTGGATTCAATAAGAAACTGCAAGTAGACACATAGCGAATAAACACATAGAAAAGCTAGTACAGAATGAATTGCACTCAAAACGGGATCGAAAATGTTACAATGAAAACTATACTCATACTGTGCACCTCCAATCGTCTCTTTGACAAAAAACAATCGATTACAAGCTTTTCTCATAGATCATCTCCAGCTGATATATCTACTATGTCGATCGATACGATGGGTGACCAGGGACATTATAAACTTACAATTCGACCCCAATCAGCAGTGTTCTTTTGCTTCCCTCGAACAATCTCTCTCTTGAATAATACTGTCATTGTATACAGGTGAAAAAGACAAGGGAACCAGTATGGTAAAGCGACAACTGTGAATTCGCTCTGGATAGTACAACTCAGACGAAGAATGGTTATCGAAGGTGTATCACCTCCTTTTCGAGTCGGAATATGGATCAAACATGAATTAGGACAGTTTTATCCCAATCTGTCCTAAATCAATGGAGAAACAAGAGTAGTTTTCTCACTGAAATCCGCATATTTGAGTCCACGATGGCTACCATTGCTGTTCTTAGGAGCTCTATGCTCAAGCCAGCCCTCTGCCGTTTTGCTGGCACTGTGAATGCTGCTGTTTTCCAGAAGTATGGAAACCCTACCAGTGTTTTGAGGTTTGTACTGGGATTGGCTGGTGAGTTTTGTAGAAGACAAAAAATGCAGTTGAAGGACGTTTGTAAGAATGATATTCAGTTGCAGATGGTTGTATCGTCTCTTACACGCTATGATATGGACGCTGTAGGGCAGCGAATCCAGGTTGGTTATATTTAGATTCTTGGGAAGAATTCGCAATCTTTCCTGTTCCCCAAGATTGGAGGAAGCGAGGGTGTGGGCATCGTAGAGAAAATAGGAGAAGGCGTTACTTCCGTAAAGGAAAAGGATACTGTCATGCTGGTAAAGCCTTTCAAGGGTTTTCGTGGTGTTTCTGTCTGACACGTAGGAACCTGGGCAGAGCAGATGGTGGTTTCTGAGGATGACGTGGTGCCTGTCCCTTCAGGTGTTTCTCCGGAAGTTTGCTCTGCGTTGCTGAATAGCGCTGGCATTGCGTACAGACTGTTGAATGACTTTGCGACGCTGAAGAGCGGCGACTTTGTCCTCCAGAACGATGCCAGTTCTACCGTGGGTTTAGCAGTGATTGAGCTTTGCAAGTCTCGAGGCGTCAAGACGATCAACGTGGTGAAGGACTGTGGAAAGAAGAGCGAGGAGCTGTACCGCCAGGCGGAGCTTGCTGGAGGCGACGTGTTGATTCGTGAGTCCCAGCTCCAGAGTAATGTAGTGGTGGTCGTTGGGGCTGATGAACAGGACTTCCAGAAGATCTTGTCGGATCTCCCTTCTCCTGTGTTGGTTTTAAACGGACGCGGAGGCTCTGTCATGACGCGTATGTGCTCTCAGCTGAAGTTCGTGCGATGAGACGGCGTGAAGTGTAGGAATAGCACGGTGGTGACGTACAACGAGACGACAGACGAACCGTTTGCTTTGAATGCTTCGATGATGATGGGAAGCAACCTCTGCTTTAAGGGCTTTAACATGAGTGAGTGGCTTGCTGCTGCGAACAAGAGCGATGTGAAGAGTATGGTGGATGAGTTGGCGGGCCTAGTGAGTGCTGACAAGTTGCACGTCAATGTGAAGAAGTCTGAGTTTTCTGCAATCGAGAAGCTGCCTCTTACTCACCTTTGCCCTTGCTACCAGACTTACGTTCAGACGATGGATCAGTAAGCTTTTGTTTAACTACAATAATACTCTGTGTCCTGTTTGTAAACAAAAAGGCAAACCACTGCATTAGTTTGACTTTTTCTGAGCTTTCTCTTTGATGATGGTACGGAACTTCTCCATGATCTCAGCAGCATCTGAATGGATGATATCCACCTGGACAGTGCCATCCTTCTCAAAATAGTTCGCTATAGGCTTCACAAACTCATACGACACCTTCTCAGAACCCACTTGTGCAGAGACTGTCAAGGAGTAACTAAGGGTAAAAGTCCCAGCAATCCACAACTCATAGCTACCGAAACTGCTCACAGACGAAGCTCTGAAATGGGTAGCACCGCAAAACTTGCTGCCCTAGCGATGAATACCATTGCATTCACTGATACAGAGGGAAGGGAACCAATGAGGAAACAATTTTGAATAAAGAAGAAGTTGATGAGATAATCGACTCCACATAAAAGATAGTATCTACAATATTGATTGATGAAGACGAGTACGTGACACAGAGCATTAAAATCATCTCCTTTCCAGAAAAGTAATCCTTGTAGAGGAAATAACTAGCGAAACCACAAACAACACTAAAAAGTTAAACAGAAACAGGCGAAATATACTAGAGCAATCGCACAACGTAAAGAATAATGTCATAGAGAAAATTAGGTTTTACTTCGTTTTCAACAAAAGCCTACTGCTAAACGGATAGAAGAAATGTGTACATCGATATAGACATCATCAACTGCCTGCTTCATCACTTTGTTGTCTCCTACTTCCGTAATACCTACAGAATCATTTCGAATCCACTCAGATACATGGCTTTTCCAAATGTTTGATTGTCATCCTCGATATTCTCTCAACAATGCACAATCAAAGAAATGCGTTAAAACCGCGGCTATTCAGAATTCCCATAATTTCGGTCTTTTTCTGGACTACTTGAATCAAATACTCGGTTATTTCACCTCGTATCAACGGAATATTAAGAGATGGTAGGGAATCGAATCTGTGTGTAAGAAATAGGAAGAAGAAGGACAGCAGTATGTAAAGGATGCTTTTGGTCGTGATATTCTGTATGCTTTGTGTTCGAGTCGTTAGTTTGATAGAGTTCCAAATGCATCCTCGGAGAGGAGAGAACGATCGTTTATCTTTCACTTATTCGCTTATGCTTTAGGCGTAGCCGTGACCGCGATGGAAGTAGTTCTTTCAGTGAAAGTGACTCCGCGTTTGTTTGTCATCTTGCTGTGAACATTAGTGACAGCAGTCATCACCACGAGCATGGTCACGCGCACTCCCACGGAGAGGATCGAAGACACTCCCACCACCATGTAACCTTTGTCTTCTGTTTTCACTGCAGCACTACTATGCGATGGATGCAAAGGAGCGCATGATTCCCCACATCATCCTCGCGAATGCCAATCCTCGTCGTACCTTCAAGGAGTACATGCGTCGTCAGCGGAATGATGTCACTCCCGAAGCCGCTCGCCAGGGCTATTTGAAGTAGCTCTCTTGTCGAACTTTTATCTAGTGAAATGAAACGCTATGATGACGATGTGGCGAATCGCATGTTTGAAGCCTATTGTCGAGAAGAGTGGATGCAGGAGAAGTACGTTCCGTCGGTTGCTCGTCGCCATCTCCAGTCGAGATACGACGATGTCCATTCTCAGCATCTCCACTTCAGTGAATACGTCGCAACAGGCCAGATTTTTAACGATGTATTCTTGTTATAGAATGTGAATTAGGAAATCGGGACATCATCCAATCCCTATCAAAACCGCATTCACGATGATCTCTACCCCAACTGCGTGTAGTTTCCCGCCTTGTTTTCTAACTAGATTCGTTAACAACCTTCCTTACACTTGCTCGAGAAGCGAGTTCCGTTCGTTTTTGAAGGACAAAAGTGGGGTTTATTCTGTCTACACGGGTCATCCGCTCGTCTGTCCTCCTCCTGCTCTTGCCAGATTTGCATGGATCACTACCGACACGTTGGAATCTGCAAAGAAGATCGTGGAAGAACTGAGTGAAGAAAGGGAGTTTCTGATCGATCCGATTACGAGGGAGAAGGGCCGGATTAAACTGAACTGTTCTTTGCAACAACCGTTTAAGAAAAGTCACCGGATTCCCGCAGTTCTGAATAACGAAGATAAGATCGCTGAGGACTTGGATTTACTGATGAAACTACTTCACACATTCGAAACGTATTGGGTCAAAATACGGACTATTTTTGACATATAGGAAATAGACGTTTCTTTTGAGCCTTGCTTAACTATGCTGAAGGAAACACATCCCGAATTGACAGATATTGACACGATTTATATTCTTGCGTTCTTTATTCGTCGTGTATTTGGTTACGATTATTGGAGATGTACTCAAGAAGATGATTTTGGAATTAGTCTTCAGGTTCATTTTTGGACGGGGTTTTAAAGTAGAAATATTCCAATGACATGGTTCGTTCAAATGGGAAGGATACAAATCCTTCCCAGAGCGATTTGGATTGGGTGAAGCATCATCGCGAAACGACCAAGAGTTTCATCGAAGTCATGTGCAAGGAAACTGTCACGCAGAAACTGAAAGAAGAGACTCGTGAGTTGAAAAGAGAAATGGAGATTCGGAAAATGATTCCCCATCTGATTGAGAGTTATGAAAAGAAGGAGGATAACTGGGTTTGTGCGTTGTGTGAGAAGGAGTTTCAGACACAGGAGACTTTGGAGAATCACATAAAGAACCTGCACAACGACAAAGTAGAGGGAGTTGTGCTGGATGTAGAGGATGGAGAGTTGTATGAGGTGTAGAAGATTCTGAAGGAGATTTCAAAGGAACTCTACTTGCGTGATAAATCCAAAGTGCTGCCCATCATCATCGATCCACGAACTGTCAAATCTCGTTACTCTTGTTTTTGTTTCATACACAATGAGCGAAACTCCTCTTTTGATTTCTCATTCTCGGTTGTCGTTGCATGGATCACAAAAGCGCCCTTGAATATTGTGTCCTGAATAAAAAAGAAGTAATACTGCGGTAGGTGAATTCCTAACTGCATGACTTTTGTAGAGTGAAGCTGGGTGCGCGTGGTATATTTGTTCTCGTATTGATTCATTCCTTTCTGAATAATCAGGTTGAAAAATGGCTATTACCTTCTCAAGTAAGCGAGAATAAAAGCAGTATTTCTATGATTCTACATTCATTTTATAGGGCTCTATGCCGAAGTCTACTTGTTCCATCTACAACTGTCCTACAGCAACTATTTTGATATTAACAGTTTAGAAGTGGTGTCTCCACAGGTGCGTTGTATTTGACGGCGTCAATTTGTAGGAACTTGAAAAGTATGAACTCGCAAAAATAACGTTACCATCGAAGCAGCTGAGTAGCATTCGATCAGCGGCTGTAAACAACAACAGAGAGGTCTACAAATTATTTGGAACGATCCGTAGCCGTTCACTTGTCATCTGATCTCCAGCTGAAGTCCAAGAGGAATCACCGACAACCGTTTCAAAGCAAGCAGAAGGAAGCGACGATTCCGTAGCGCACAGCTCAAAGGATCACGGAAGTACTGTGGTGAGCAAAAGCTACATGGGAGCTTCTCTCTCCTTCAAACGAAAGCAGCCTGACGTCAAGGACAGCGTTCCGTACTTCTCCTTTCTAGCTGTGATGCGTAGTCAACGGAGCATGCGTTCTCGCACTCTCGACATCATCTTTGATAATCCTTATCGCCGAGTAATGCATCGGTTCTTCTTTATTGGTAGGCGTTGTGCAATGCATGCCATCTCCCACTCAGCGGCAACCGCTTTACTACGTTTTCGTGTGGTCTCTGCCGCAAACAGTATCACTGTGGCTGCTGCTGGGGCCAATTCTATCCGCTGGAAACATCTTCCTGGAGGTCGGAGGCATCGGAACCATGGCTCTGCTCTTATTGCCTGGTTAACAAGAACATCGATGTCTATGACCACAATCAGCAGAAGTGGGTGGATATGTATGTGGTGAGCTTCGACGCGTCATCAGGAAAACATGAAGTGAAATATCGTCACGAAGTGATGGCGGTGAGGCTTGGTCGTTATCCGGTCCGTTTAAATAGGGAGTGGAACAATCCAGAGTGGAATATGATCAACACACCCACAAACAGTAGTGTGATCGAGGAGACAACAGTGAGGAAATATCGGGGAAGCCAAGGACTGACGGCTACTGAAGACAACAATTATCACTGTCTACCTCAAGTGGTAATGTTGATCGAGGTGGTTGATTATAGCTCACCTTTTCGTCGAATCTACATCCGAAAGAAAGCCATATCTGCACAGTCGTTTTTCGAAGGTTGGAGTGTTGGCGTGCGATGATTCATAGATTTTCTTTTGATTTCACTTTGGAAGTGTTGGTTCTCTGGGAAGAGGGATCAATTTTCACTGCTCAGTGGGTACCGCAGAACCGATTACGAGTGCGTGGAGAGAAGGAGCTTCGTGACTATCTGAATCTTCAGCTCCTCTTTTCGTCTCTGTGGCGAATCATTCCCAATATTGCGGAAGTGGTATTTTTGTCTGGAGTTGAGCTTTAGGAGCAATTCTACTATCAAGAGTTTTGCCCATTATTGATCCCTTATAGTGCAGTGATCAGTACAAGTGATCGTAATGACGATTGCTTTGTATGTCACAAAGAGAAAGATGTAGTGATGGGAAGAGTCTTTCATCTCTAGTCACCATTGATTTTGTGCGATCAATGCGATGTGCCTTTTCATCTGTCATGTCTCGATCCTCCCATGTCTGAGTTGCCAACTGTTTGACTAAGATTTTGCACTCACTTTGTAGGGACAGTGGTTTTGTCCCCATTGCAGACTTTGGCCACATGATATTGATCGATGGAAGAACATCAGCAGATCGATTTGCTGGTTTGCTGGGGGTTATTCCTCCACTCTTAGTGGCTATGCTCTGAGTTTATTGCCGAATGGAGTGGAGCTGCTGCAACGTGAGAACAGAGAGGTTGACCAGATTGACCATATTATGGAATTGTCTGAGGAGAGAGCGAAGTATAGTGAGAAGCCTCTTCCTACAATGTCTGATCTACTGAATTATACTTACGTAAGCGATGAGCTGCACAAGCATCATTCGACCTATGTGAGCGTCTACGAGGTTTGCAATTCTCACTGCATTTTCTCTAGAACAAGGTGATTTTCAAGGTGCTGGAGTCTCTGGACAATTATCAAGTGGCCCATGTCATCTCTAACTCACAAGCGGGAGACCAGCGAGTCACTGCATGTGTCATTCATCATCTCTTCCAGTCGAATCGTCTCCGTGGTCCTGTGCTGCTCCTTTGCTCTATCGACTCTCTCGACAGCTGGCTTGATCTTCTGCACACTTTTACCCAGCTGAAGATAGCTGTTCTGAGCAGTAGTCAATGAATCGATTCGTCAGGGATAGATTCAGCAGTGGATCGTCGTGCTCAGTGGAATAACTACTTCGGTGAGTTGAAGTCCCTGTATTATGGAGAGTTCAACATCATCGTTATGACACTCACAGCGTTCCGGAGCAAGAGTATGCTCGATATGTCATACCTTCGTGAAATTGGTATTTCTCTGATTATAGGAGATGACTTGTTCAAGTATGCTTTTTTCTCTCCTTCTATATAGTCGTACTTCTTCGGCTGTCAAAATAGTCCCTTCATCTCGTGAGGTACGTGACATGTTCAGTCGCTTGATGGAAATGAAGTATGTTTTTTCCAGATCTTCCCAGTAGTCCCACTTTTGTGTTGTTACTATGGAAAATTGGCAGTTCTTTGAGTTCTGTTCCTATTCCTGTTCCTCTGAGTCTTTGCGACTTGCTGCTCCCTTATCTTCATAGCGATGCGCCATCTCGTTCGAAGGAGAAAGAGCAAGAGTTTCTCTGCGATTTGTATCATGGCTTTGGTGATGACAGCCTCATCGAGCAGTGTCTTTCGAACAATATTCCTTCTTTCATTCCAATGTGCTTCGAAGAGCAAACGCAACGTATTGGCTTCCTTCTTGAGACACTCTTGCTCTGCCCACTCACGAAGCTGCAGGTTCATTGTCTGAACTCATTATGGGCACGCTGGGGTTTCCTTCTTTCAGAAAGCAGGACTGAATCGATGTATAATGATGTGCTGATGTCTACATATCTGGAAATGATCAGAATTTATTCTCATCCCTTTTTGGCTGGTTGTTCCGAGTCCCTGGCTTGTAGTTCTAGTGAGAAATGGGCTGATAGTTTTCGAGATGCTTCTGCCAAAGTGCGGGTGATGGAGTATGTGATGAAGTGCACGAAGCAAGTTGAAGATGATAGTTGGAATAATGAATAGGACCGTCAAACACTCGTTTTTGGTGTTTTTGCAAAATCAATTCGTCTTTGCCAATACTTGGAAAAGTTCTTCAGACTTAGTGGACTGGATGTATTTTGGTATGTTTCATGCTCTGCTTTTATTCTAGCTTTTTTGGCATTCATACTCTTCAGGAGTTTCAGAGTTTTACAACAGAGTGTAGAGAGACTATAAAGCAGGGAAAGACATGCATACTCATTTTAGGCCTGGTTCCTGCTGGAATTTCGTTACAACTCGACTTTGTACAAGACATTTTCATCTATTATTCGGATGACGAGCCTCAAATGGACCTTGACTATATTCAGACCTTTTTTGGCATTGGAGTTTTTAGCGTATTTTTATACTGTCACTCTGATTTTAGCCTGTACATGTAATGCGTCTTGCGATAGCATGCTCATTTGAAATCGAGCGTTACTTGGAGAACTCTGCTTTTTTCAAAGAATATCAGTATTTTGTGAATAGTCAAATTAACTCCTTTTCTTCGTGGATCTGCAAGTACTTGAATGTCCACAACTCTCCTAGTTACGTCGAATTTATGCGAAGTGTAAGATTTGTTATGATGCACTAACGAGTCGTTAAACTACTTCATTGTCAACACAGTGCGCCCGATTCCCCTAGACATTGCAACGCACAAACTATCGTCTGAGACCGTGCAATACATGGTATCGCTTGCTATGTGTCATAAGTCGAAGGGACATCTGATTCCCGCCTTGCAAGATATGTCTCCACAAGTTGTCATCCATATTTCGACGCCTGCTCAGATTCTCCTCGAGGCTCTGTGGCAGGAGACGAGGGCTGGTCCTTCTCTGTACAGTATTGCTAGAGATATATTCGAGCTCGTTCCTAGCTGCTTGAAAGATGATTCCCAAGTATGGGTTCTCTTCAACTGCTCTCTAGAATATTACCTGCTTGGAGGAGGGAGTGAAAGAGCTGTGCTCTCAAGTGGATGTCCTGTTGTGCCACCTCATGCAGCGACTGATTGACTTGTCTGGAGGAATTGTACTGGAGGAGGATGCCACCTTTCGGAGGAAGCGAAAGTACAAAGGCCGGCTTGAAGAGGGTCTCAGGTGTATTCCATTGGTATGATTGCTGGTCGTTTATTAGTTAGTTCTACCAGTGTAAAGTCTATCTGAAACGGAATCGGCTTGCTATGCGCTATAACAACTACTGGATTGTTGTTCCCTATCAAGATTTATTTAGAATGTTCTTATATGTTTGTTCTTTACATGCTATTAGGATTGAAACTCCCATTTTGATAGAAGCTTTTCAAATTTCAATAAAATGTCTGACGTCGTGCTGTATTATTTCCCTATCAAGGCTCGTGGTGAAAGCATCAAGATTGCTTTGCAGCTTGCCCACATTCCTTACACAAACCGTTTTATTCAGGATTGGAAGAAAGAAAAGGAGGAGGGTTTGAAGAATGGCACTCTTCCGTTCGGTCAAGTTCCAATGCTGCACATTGATGGACTTGATATTGTACAGTCGATGTCAATTCTTCATTACATCTCTCGCAAGTAACAATTTTCCTATTCATTTATCGTTAGATATCTTTCCAAGGATTTGGATGATGTTACTCGCGTGCATTTGGATATGATGCTTGAGGGATGGAATGACTTCCGTGGTGTCGCCATTCGTGGAATGAAAACTGAGGAGTCTATGAAGGAATTCGTTGAGGGTGAGCGAAAGAGTTATTTAACCAATCTCGAGAATCTGCATATACGTTGTGGCGTAGGTGCTGTGGCGTGGAATGATATTTAGAAACGTTTCATGGTGTCAGATACTCCCACTGTGGCTGATGCTTATGCTTATGCCATTATTCGCATGTTCGAAGACAAATATGAGGGTTTCATTGCTGAGTTCGATGCTTTGAAGAAGTGGAAGAGTGAATTTGAGAGTCTGGAAGAGGTAAAAGCTTATAATGCATTATAAATGTATTGTTTGTTATACATTTTATTCAATTTTTGAGTTTTCTCATCAAACAATTCATAGAATAATACAAACAATTTGAATAACTAAATTGATTTCAATACTTTCTGTAAAGAAGGAGTATAGATTTTCAAACTAGTACTCACTTCTGTTGTATCATTGTATTTAACAACCTTCTTGAAATGTGCTATTCGAAGAATATTGATTGGTGTTTTCCTTGAATATGAACAGTTTCGACAATCATGAATATCAAATAAACCCTCGCCATCACTTTGAATCACTTGTTTCGGTCTTCCAGATTTTCGATTATCCNNATTTATTCCTCCAAGATACATAAATGAAGAAATCTATTTGTTACTCGTGAAATATACACCTACTCCTAAAGAATCCATTGATGGATTCAATGAATAAGCATCTCGAATAGCATGATAAAGATCAAATGGATATTT
>JZRM01000014.1:0-30999 GCA_000963415.1 Blastocystis sp. subtype 6 | reverse complement strand
GTTCCTCCCAAAGGACTAGACACTGTCTATCCAAATGGGAGATTAGTTATGTACCGAAGCTACCATGGTTGGTCTCATCACCTACACAGGCATTTATATAGTTTGAACGATATATTTCTGATTCTTGGTAGGATGATTCTCAATGGGTCGATAAGTATTATAATCAGGTATCATTGATTTACCCCCAAGCACTTTGCGAATAACAAGTATTTGAAACAGTAAAGCGCTTCATTGTCTTTTAGTCTTTCGATAGTATCCATATTGATCGTAAACTCACTTCATCAAATCGATACATTCTTACCGTTTCCATGTCAGTTGGTTCTATATCTACGAATAATAGGTGGTGGTAGTGAAGCATTGGAAAACCTGAGTGATCGGGTTTTTGCGATATAAAAATACCGATTTTCTCACCAAATAATCACAGCATCTCGGCAAGATAGTTCATAATGGTTGGAGGCGGTAAGAGAAAAGCGTTTGCTAAGAAGGTATGAGATTATGATGAACGTTCATTTGCAAGATGCGCACTGGAATGAAAGCATCCCAAGATGATATCAGAAAGAGGTGGTGTATACTGGCGTTATGTTAGATTTAGAATTGAATCTAATCCTTACGAGATGCATAAGAACAAGAGTCCCCACACAGTGTAATTATTAGTTGATATTAGCATTACTTGTAGAGTCATTGGACGTAATGTGAAAGGAAACAATAGAAACATTCTTCTGTCTAACGAAAAAGTAGTTTTGGCAACAAATTTTACTGTAGTCATTTACTCAGAGACAGCGTGCTGTGGGTGATGACTATGAAAAGACAACAAAGAAGAATATCTTCAAAGATCGGTTAATTCCTATTGATTTATATCAGCCATAGTCGTTTCGGAGCAGCAGAAACACTTCAGTCAATGACAGAAGAACAGAAAATGTTTAAGAAGATGGAAATTCAACGAAAGAAGCAACTAAAGCGTCAAAAGTATGCGCTAGGTGATGAAAACGAGGAGCTCCTGACTCACAAGGGCAAAACATTAGAAAGTTGGTTTAGCTATTTTACTCGATTTCTAGTTGAAGATGACTTTAAGAAGTTGCATGAAGAACTTGACAACGAAGATGAAGGTGATGAGATCGATCCTGAATTATTTATGAGGACAAGTTTTAAAAAGGATGAAACAAACCCAGATCGTCCTCGAACTCAAAAGGAAATCATGATGGAAGTAAGCATACGGTGACGATTAACACTAGATCATTGAAAAGAGTAAAGCATATCGTGAGCAACGTCGAGTGGAAGCAGAAGCAGTGGAGGCAGAGATTGAGAATGTGGATGCAATGATGGATGATTTGCACAGTCTCCTATCGTTCAGAAAAGACGACAAAGCCAAACAGCAGACGACTGAGCAGTCTGAGAAGGATCAGGAGTACGACCGATTGGCCGCACAGATGGTTGAAGCAGCCAGAGGAAAGGCATCGGATCGGATGAAAACACAAGAAGAATGTTTGCATTTTGTGATGATATGATATGTAGTGGATAAAGAAGAGAAGGAGAGATTGGAGAAGCTGGAAAAGGAAAGAGAAGGGCGTATGCATGGCGTAGCTCCAGCTCATGGACGTGATACTGGAGATATCCAGGAGGAATCAGTGATTGTACTACTAATTGATATAGATGATGACTAGAAACGAAAGTCCTATGAGGATGAAGTACTTGATGCAATTGAAGAAGAGGCGCTTCCAGAGAATGATGAGGCACAAAATGAAAACGATCTTGACGAAGATTATCAGTTGTTGTTTGGCGACGAGGAATCAACGCTTCCTAAGAAGGAAACAAAAAAGGATA
Source organism: Blastocystis sp. subtype 6 (assembly GCA_000963415.1). NCBI lineage: Eukaryota > Bigyra > Opalinata > Blastocystidae > Blastocystis > Blastocystis sp. subtype 6. Next base: position 29,178 of record JZRM01000014.1, on the reverse strand, counting down.
TTATTGTAAAGTAGATAGTACTGTCTTATCTAGAAAACCATCCAGAAAGAAAAGCAAGAACGTTCTGAAATGATAAAGAATGCAAAGAGTGAAATACCGTACGTTATTCCTATTCCTCGCACGTATGACTTGTTATTTGCTCTAAGTGTAGTACTGCTGAGTTGTGCGAATTGCTGAATGAATATGTTGATAATGATGATTCAATCCACTTGATTCTCTCTCGTATTATTAAGACCAATAATCCAAATGTGAACAAGAACGCAAAAGGCGATTTTATCAATGTAGTTATCGCAGAATCTTTTTATTTAGTTCTATCGAAATGTCGCAGGATTAGTAGACATGTATTTGACACAGGGCTGTTTAACAGAATATGTGTTGGATTGCATCCAGGGTTGCTTGATGGCCATGCAACCTTATATAGAATCCAATGTAGTCGTGATTTGGACAGATCTTTTGACTCGTATCCAGAACCGTATGCTAAACGTACAGCTGGATGAATAAATGAATCCTAGACTACAGAATATCCCCAGGTATCTGATGTTTTACTGCTTCAGTTGGTATTGAATTTGTTCTCAGTCACTGACTTCCGACACAACTTTGTCAATTCAGCTATCTTGCTATTGGGAAGAGTACGGATAAGTGGGATTGTAATTATTAGACACTACTAGAGTGTCAAATTCATAGTGTTCGAGATGTCATAGTGGCTGAAATCATCCTAGCAGTTTTGGCAGATTATGCTTCGATAAGTGGTCATTTTGTTCCTGAGATCCACTCGGTACTACCATCACTCTGTCAACTTGTGTAATTTGCAGGAGTGCAGTTTGAACTATAGGTTTAATAAACAGAGTTCACACATGTCTACACAAAGTGGGTGAGAACGAAGTGAGTTATTCATAGATATTCGTTTCGTTGAGAAAGACGAGTCAGAAGAACCAGTACCACTTCGTCGTTCAAGTAAACAGTAGATTTCTTTTTCGGATCTGAGCGACTCATCCATTGAATCTATTCCTCTTTCTAAGATCCAGTCTGCTTTGTAATTACCAAGTTTAGGTTTTACATAGATTACATATTCTCTCTGAGCTACTGATGGTGAACAAGTCAAATCCTGCTGCAATGGCCTACTTCAAGCCTATTACAGAGATTCTTCTTTCGTTTAAGAAGGAGAATAAGAACTCTTCTATGGCAGTGAAAGTGCAGGAGCTCATCGACCAGATCGTGAGTACGTTGACTTCCTCCTTGAATAGCCGGAAGCACATTCCTCTGCAGGCAGAGGTCCTCAAGCCTGTTTACAAATCCTTTGTATGAGTGGTTGAGTCGCTTTAGAATAGGCTCCTTCCTATGAGCAGAACTTCACCCCTGGAAAGGCGATGCATCCGAATAAAGAGCATGTGCGTCAGCGCGAGCTGATGAAACAGGTGAAGAGAGAGAGACGTGGAGTGGAAAGAGAGATGAGACGCGAAGCAGAGGTGATTTCTGAAGTATAATAGAGGGACGAGATGACACACAGATGAAAGATGCAGAGAAGCGAGAGATCGACGAGCAGCAGACCAGAAAGTTAAAGGAAGTGATGGGCTGGCTGGAGGAAGATCAAGCCAACTACAATAGGGCCGTGAAGAAGGGTGTCGTGACTGGTGGTGGCAGCAAAATTCAGAGCAATCTGAAGTAATCATGTCTTTTATGGAACTGTTTGTGAAAAGAAAAATGCGTCAACCGGGAATTGAACCCGGACCTCTACCTTGGAAGGGTAGAATCCTAACCATTAGACCATTGACGCCTCGCACTTGGTTTAAACTCATCCCATATGAGTAGATCAATGGGAGAGTCATTATTCTCAAAAATAACGATGAAGTTCTTTGATATGCTTGAAGCGCGTATAGAGAAGACGCACTCTCTTCTCTGTGTTGGTTTGGATCCTCATGGCCAGGAATTAACGGAACATTCTCCGAAGGGGCTAAAGGCTTTCTGCAACCGCCTTATCGAGGCCACAAAGGATATTGCTTGCTGCTACAAACCAAATTCTGCTTTTTTCGAAGCAATTCCTGGAGGGGTGGAAGCCTTGGCTGAGGTTTTCATGACTCTAGATCGTTATCCGTAGATCATAAAGACTATTCCTGATGACATACCAGTTCTTTTGGATGTGAAACGAGGCGATATCTCCACCACCGCACAGGCTTATGCAGAAGCTGCAAAGCAGGTGGGTGCTCATGGAGTTACGCTGAATTGTTACATGGGTTATGATGCCCTTAAACCCTTTTTAGAGGAAGATTGGGGTGGTTGCTTCATTCTTTGCAAGACGTCCAATCCTAGTTCTAACGAGTTCCAGATTTTGCGTACCCGCGACACTGATGGTGAGGAGCGTTTCCTTTACGAGATCTTTGCTCGAAAGGCCGCTGAATGGGGAACAGGTGTGGTTGTAGGTGCCACAGATGGAACGGTGAAGATTGGCTTCTCTCCTTCATGAGTAGGCGCTTCGCAATGTGCGTGCTTTGTGTCCTGATATCTGGATCCTTGCTCCTGGTGTTGGAGCTCAGGGTGGCGATCTAGATGATACGATACGTGCTGCAATCCGTAATGACGGCAAGGGTATTGTAATTCCAATTTCGCGTGGGATTTCGCGTGCTGAAGATCCTCATGCTGCTGCGATGCATTATCGAGATCAAATCAACGAGTCGATTCAGCGTGTTTTAGCAGAGCGGTCGCAGGCTGTGGAATCTGATTTAACCCAGATTCAGAAGAGATTTATTGAAGCAGCAATCCGTGCTTCAGTTCTTCGCTTTGGTGAGTTTAAGTTAAAGAGCGGTCGCTTAAGTCCCTACTTCTTCAACATGGGAAACTTTAAATCCGGTCAAGATATGTACGATGTAGCAGAGTGCTACGCAAAGACAATCCTCGACAGTGGATTAGAGTTTGACGTTATTTTTGGCCCTGCATACAAGGGTATTCCTTTGTGTGCATCAGTCGCTGCTGCACTCTCGCAGCATGGTCGAAACGTGGAGTTTGCTTATAATCGCAAGGAGGCGAAGGATCATGGAGAGGGTGGTTGCATTGTTGGAAGCTCCCTGAAGGATAAGCGTGTACTAGTGATCGATGACGTGATTACTGCTGGTACGGCAACTCGTGAGAGCGTTGGGATTATTGAAGCTGAAGGAGGAAAAGTTGTGGGGCTTGTAATTGCACTGAATCGTCAAGAGAAGGGAAATGACAGCGAGATCTCTGCAGTGCAGCAGATTGAGATTGACTACAAGTTCCCTGTGGTCAGTATTGTGGATCTCAATGCGTTGATAGATTACTTGAATCAAAAGGGGGATCTTTCGAACTACCTAGATGCAATTAAGAAGTACAGAGACATGTATGGAGCGTAATGTTCACTTTTTACTTGTTACAAACATGTTAGTGACGAGAGTATTGACTAGCAAAGGAAGAAGGGAGTGAGAGAGTAACATGCTGCGTTTTCTCGCGAGATAATCGGTTTTGGAAATATCTTTTATTGTTTAACAGATCACGATTGGTAGGATACTGAATCAGACACTTCTCTGTTGCCTCCATCCCAATCTCTGCTTGATCTTTGATATGCACACAGATATGAGATAATAGCTCAGGAATGCTACATAGTAGTCACATACGAACTACCTACTAGAAATGATAGATGTCAGCGTTAATAAACAGTCTTATCTGCGTGGGAAAGGGAATATGATAAGCACGAAAAGCAAAAATAAATGCAACATCATACTTCTTCTCTTCATACCAGTGACGAGCAATGAGATAGAGTGGTTCAGATCGGATTGGCAGAAACGAATACGCTTGTAGGTACTGATACTCACATCGAGGCCAGTCATATCCCATCCGTTCCAACAAACCACCCATTCTCACCAGAGATTCATACCGTTCCTCAAACCATCCTCCCATTTCATATCGCAAATTGTAGTACTTGTAAGCATTGGGAAGGTCTTCAAGACAATCGTAAGACTACTTACTAGCTGACCATTCACTATACTTGGGCTAAGTAAAATGCAGAGCGTGTGTTCGATGGATCTTTTGTGAGGTCATCCAGGAGAAGCTGCGCATCAAGTGCCCATCGCTTTTTCTTTTTCTCATAATCACTGTTTGTGAATCAAGCACATACGAATACAAGTTTGAGAGATCATGAAGAACGTAAACATCCAAGTTGGAATTGTAGGGAATGACAACGGTGTTTGTATTTGGAGTATTCGACATCACATACTCATGTGTTACACCAACGTAGGTCCAGTCGATGTCAGTGTTGCACACACGAATACTGTTGTAAGACGTTTGACCATATTTCACTTTCACTTCTGCTCCACCTACTGGATTCTTTTGTGTCTCTAAGTATAGTCTCAACGTGGCGTGAAGGATTCGATCGAAGGCAAGTCAAGTGGATATTTCTTCCCATTTCGCAGGTACTCATCTCCACTTAGCATTAGCGTGTACTGGCATTCTTTTCCAGCCAGTTCCATCACCCTATTTCTGGTAGTTGCGAAATCAACAAATGGCTCAGAATACACAGTTCCTGGGGTATCGCCAAATGCTTCCTTAATGAGGAGTGTGGTATTGTCTGTGGATCCTGTATCTAGAATGCAGTATCGGTCAACAATCCCTTTCACGCTTTGTACAGTCTTTTGGATAGAAGCAGCTTCATCTTTCACAATCATAATTAACTCTAGAAGACATTTCGAAGAAGGGGTGTCTGTTATCTGGAGGCTCAGAGCACTTCCCTACATCATAGACATTCAGAAAGTACTCACAATGCATAGAATCACAGTAAATAAGCAGTAGCTATTCATTTTGAGAGAATTATGCACGAATCTATCAAAGTGACAAATTGCTCAAACAAACAGATGTATGAAAGCGCATCTGAACAATTAAACAACAACATCATCGTCATCCTCCTCAATGACGTAGTCCATCAAGATGTTATCATGATTCTGTGTATCCTCCTCACATTCTTCGAACACTTCTTCATCTATTGCTAACGTCTCCCTGTCGTCGATACCTCCTGCGCTGACTTTCTCCTCCTCCTCCTTTCGGCTCTTCACTTGAAGCACTTTCTTGAGTCTGAAGATGTCTTCTCTTTCCAACTCATCCAACTCAGACTCGATGTAGTGGATGTTGGCAACGATCCCGGGGATCACCACGTTATCCAACGCATTGACACGACGATTTGTCACCTTGATTGCCTCATCGAGAGAAATAAACGAAGTCTGCAGAGAAGACAAGCGGATCAACACTTGCAGGAGCTCCGACCAAATCTTGCGGCATTTATCGATCTGCTGGCCTCCACGACCCAGGGCAGGTTCATCTAGTTTGCACTCTATGAAAGGGCTTACCACCGGCAACATCTCTGTGCTTTGATTTAAAAACAGGAAGCCTCACTCCAGCGACATTATCAATGTGAACCTCGAGGATTTCGGAAGCATCCCCAACATTATCAATTACTTTACGACTAGAGAATAACGGCGAAAAATACGGTTCTCACGTGATGTCTCCGGCAGCCCACTTTGCTTCAGAAAGAGAGATAGAAGCATTTCTCATCATTTCAGAAACTTCCTTCTTCATCTAGAAATCACCATATTCTTAATAACTCCATACTTCCATAATCTCTTTCAAAAGCTTTCTATAGCGAACAGTAAGTGCATCGGACTTCTTCTTTAGCAATTCGTAACCTAAACAGATAAAAATTCCATATCTTTCTCACCCTTTCTTGCAGAAACAGCTTTTGCCTTGAAGGCTTGCAGCACCCTATTTCAGGAGATGTTCCACTATAACATACATTCGAGTAGGAAGTGCCTTTTGGTCAGACATTGTGCTATAGCTTCAAATGATCCAAAAGGTGGAAATACCTCTGTTTGGGCGTTTCAATTGATAGGTTTGTTGTTTTTCGTTCAATCTTTTGTTATTTGTAATAATTGTCTCCGAAATAACCAGTTGTGAATGTATACATCGTTTGGATGAACTTGAGCAATTATGCCATTGAGAAGATTACACCGATATTTCGTTTGAATCGACAGCCATGGTTTATTATGGTTCTATTAGAGAGGAACTGTTTAGAATGTACATGATTACACGTGCCGTGATAATAGGTCGATAACCGTTTCTTTCGGATAGTTTTGCAAAACCATGTTGCGACGTAAGACGATTTTTCTCATCATCATCTGCATTGTGTGTATTATTTCGCTGTCGCAGTTAGTAGTCTTTCTCAAGCTAGATGTTTCCTCTTTCACAAAAATGGTTTCTTTTCTGTGATTCTGTAATGAACAGTCTATCTCTTCTCAGCACGAGAACTCAGTTTCCAGTGGTCGAACAGGAGGCATCTATGTTTTAGCATGTTTTTAGCTTCATATCTAGCAAACACTGAGGGGGATCAATCTCCGAGACGTGGTGACATTCGTTGTTGTTCACATGTAGACAGAAACAGCAACGACGTCAGCAAACACGAATCCGTTTGAGTTTTCTGAAAAAGGTGAATCCCTATATGCCGGATTAGGACTTTCTTCCTTTTCGTCTTTTACTTCTGAAAGTGTTTACCAGAATCCGTTTGAAGGGAAAGAAATGGTCAGAACTCTACCTGGGCGATTGATTGTGTTTGAAGCTTCTCGAAAAGAGAATCGCTATGCCATCGGAGGGAGGAAAACAGCTCTCGCTATCTTAGCATACAACCGTCCGTCGTATTTGCTCAAGACGTTCAATCAGGTCGCGAAGGTGCTCAGCGACCCATCAAACACGTTCTATGTGGATATAGTGATTTCCCAGGATGGCGACGATAACACCGTGAAGAACTTGATAGAGACGATCAAAGACCGCATGGTCACCGAGCTTCCTTTCTGCTCTTTCCTCGCGCTGAAGCATAAGCGAATGAAAGCTGAGATCGACAGCGATTACTCGATGATCTCCCAACACATGACATCGGTCTTCAATTCGTTATTCTTTGAGCACAACTACGATCAAGTCATTCTCTTGGATGTATGGGTCAGGATCACTTCCTATGTAGGATGATGTGCTGATTGCTCCTGACTTCTTTGGTTATATGAGCGCCATGTCCTATCTTCTCTCCACAGACACATCGGTCTATTGCGTCAGTGCTTATAACGACAACGGACAACCTGAGTTCGTGCTCGATCCCAGTAGAGCAGAGCTGATCTCATCATTGTAGCACTGGTGTGGCGAACTGATTACTTCCCCGCTCTTGGGTGGATGATTCACAAGAGTCAATGGAGTGAATTGAAACAGAGCTGGCCAACAGATTACTGGAGAGACTGGATTCGTTCTCCCTTGATTCGACAGAAGCGTGTGTGTGTCTATCCTGAGGTCTCGCGAATTGTCACTTTTGGTGATGTGGGTATCAACAAACATCCGTAACTAATTTGCTACCGTACTCAGTAGATTCTACTGGGATCAAGAATCAAAGATCAAGCTGAATGATCAGCCTGTCGACTTTTGGAAGCGAGATATGAGTTATCTTTTGAAGGAAAACTACGATCCCATTTTCCAGAATTTGATTAATGAGGCTATGACCATTCAAGCACTAGATGAATTAGTGACTGTTCCCGTTCAGAGTAGTGCCAAGATATTCTATTCGTTTCGATGTACATGAACTGTGATTTGTAGGAAAACTCCAGGACCTCGTAGTTTCTTCTCCATTGCGAGTCAGCTTGGAATCATGAGTGATGCTTCTTGGGACATTCCTCGCACTGCTTACATGGGCGTTGTTACGATTCATTATAGTGGTATCCGTCTTTTCCTTGTACCAGATGGTGGAATGTCCGAGTCATACTAATATTCTCTTGTGGTTTTATTTTTGTGCTCTTGTTTGTTTGATCATTCTAGGCAAGGTAAGTTATCGGAAAGTGATACAAGTGATATGACATGAACTGCCAGACCACTGAGAAACTATCCATCGCTCTTCCCAGACGATGTAGAGGAGAATTACCAACTAATAAATCTCCTTCCATATTGTTGGGTTCATGAATAAGAAATCATCCCCTACCTTGATTTAACTGCTACTATTCAAGTATTCTTTGTTCTGCAAGCAGTCGTAAATAACCGTGATTATTGCCTTGCCCAATTCCTTCTATTTGTTTTAGATAAAGGGTAGCAATTTTTGATAAGGCAAACTAGTAGATATGCGACTTACTCAAGATATTATTGTGAATGCAAGAACTTACTACAATCCCTTGAGGCAGTATACGTTGGACCTGCGAGGACTCAAGATCGGCGTTATGGAGAATCTTGGAGCAGCAGAGGATCGTTACGATGTAATTGATCTCTCTGACAACTCCATTTCTGTGCTTGAAAATATCCCAAAGTTTCCTCGATTGGAGACAATACTGTTGTCGAATAATCTAGTGAGTCGTATCGCAGGAAACATCGGATCAAACATACCGAACTGCCGTGACCTTATGTATATCCTACTTTGCGTTCTTTGCTGATTTCTATCTGTTCCTTAACTGTTACTGACTAATAATCGCATTTCGAGTTTTGAAGAGATTGAGCACTTAAAAGACTGGGTGAATCTATGTATATTGAAGAATATCGGTTTTAACTATAGCGAATCTTTCTCTTATTGATAATCCGATAGAATCGGAGCCTAATTTTCGTGTACATGTGGTAAAACTTCTTCCTCAAATCAAGGTTCTTGATTTCAAGAAAATTAGTCAAAAGGTAGGATTAGTACTTTGTGTTGAACGATAGGAGCGTGAAGAGGCTGCAGAGCTACCATAAATATAGTTATACTCACTTGTTGTGGTGTTTGTTTAGAAATAGAATGTTCTGTGGGATCCCTCACTTTGTGTGTCCTGGTTTTGAAGCGACCCCAATAAATCTAGTAAAGACATGTCAGAAAACGGTTTTTCGAACCTGGGAGATAATTTTGACAATAAAGAAGAGACTTCAACTTCGGCACAGCCAGCTCCGACTGATGTGCGTAAGTTACTCTGCCTTTCTTCTATTTCATAGAGCCTGTCGAAAATGCCGAAATTCACACAGACGAAAATGGAATCACCTGTTAGTCTCTTCGCTGTTGGTAAACTGTAGACGTAGATGGACTGTGCATGAACTGTGGAAAGCAGGGACATAATAAGCTAATGATGACGCGTATTCCAAATTTCAGAGAGATCATTATCGTGGCATTTGAATGTTTTATTGATAATGTCTTCTGACCTCTAGGCCCTTATTGTGGTTTCAAATCGAATGAGGTTCAGAGTGGAGCTCCTATTCAAGAAAAGGGAGTACGCTTCCAGCTGACTGTTTCAAACAAGGAAGTTGAGCTGGAGAGACTGTTTCATGCATAGGACCTCAATCGTCAGGTAATTAAGGGAGACAATTGTACCATCAGCATTCCGGAGCTGCAGTTGGACATTCCTCCGATCACGCAGCAGGGCGATCTAAATACGGTGGAGGGCATCATTTCTCGTGTCGCAGAGCAGCTTCGTCTGGAGCAGCCTTATCGCAAAGAGACCTGTCCTGAGGTGTACGAGCAGGTGGAGGCGTTCTGCCAGCGCATCGATAGACTGGCCAGTGGAGAAGAGATCCCATTCACTTTTATCGTGGATGACCCTTCCGGCAACTCGTTCATCGAGAATCCCTATCTTCCGAAGGTAGGAATGAGTGAGATTGTGAACCTCAGAAAGATCCAAATTGCCGTGTTTTCCACTATTATCGAACTCGGGAGCAGCATCTGGTTTGCTTGTTTCCGTCTTTTCATTTTAGGCACTGGGATTGGCATTGCCTGAAGACGAATCGACTGTAAAGTGGGGAGAAGAGGGTCAATACGAGGAGGAGTTAGATGGTGAGTGCGAGATGTGGAAATGATGTATAGAGAAGAAAGAAGGAGGAAATCTACATATCGAGTCAAAATATCAGCACTTTGATAGCTCTGCTGTAGATGCGGATAAGGAGATGATGGTGATGAAGTGTCCTTGTCATGCTTGCGGTCGCATGGGAGAGAGTCGCATGTGTCTGACCGATATTCCCTACTTCAAGGAAGTAATCATTATGTCGTTTGTCTGCGACTATTGCGGATTCAGGACAAATGAGGTGGTTGTTAGGCAGATGGATTATACGTAGATTAAAGGAGGAGGTTCGATTCCTGAGCAAGGACAACGCATCATTTTGCGATCTGATGAGGAACATGTCCAAGAGGATCTGCGACGAGATGTATTAAAGAGCGATACTGCGAGTGTTTACGTATGATTTTGTGGTGACTTTGATTATAGATTCCTGAATTAGACTTGGAACTGGAAGCTGGAACGTTGGGTGGTATGTATACTACAGTGGAAGGTTTACTGACTCAGATTATCGATGGGATGAATGATAGTCACCCCATCTTCTTGGGCGATAGTGCAGAAAGTGAGAAAAAGAAGCAGTACGATGAATTTATGAATCAGCTGAAAGCAATGAGGGATGGAAAGAGAGGATTTACGATCGATATTGTGGATCCATTGGCCAATTCGTGGGTATACAGCGACTATGCTCCGAATCCTGATCCTCGCTTGGAAATCGTGGATTATCAGCGTACATGGGAAGAGAATGAACAGCTGGGAATCAATGACATGGTCGTGGATGATGATGCAATCGACAAGAAGAATATAGAGGAGCACAAGTCAAAGATGGAGGAAGCAGCAAAGAAAGTAGTCGAAGAGGAGAAGGAAGAAAGAGAACTAAAAGAAGAGGAACAAAAGAAGTTTGACGCCGCAGTAGAGAATGCAATTGAAAAGGAACAAAAGTCCGAATAAGGGTAATTATGTTTGAGCAAAAACAAGAGCAACTATCCAATTCTTCGGTCCAATCAAACTTGTGCCATACTTTCAAAAAAGGCTTCAACTAGGGGTCAGACAAGTCCCACGCATCCTACGACTATCTGTACACTGTCCTCGCTCCGTCGTAGCATCTCGCTTGTTGATAGATCCATCATTCCTGCCAGAACGTCCTGCGCAAAATTCCGTTTAAACTTCTTCTCATCCTCAATCACATGTGTCAGACTGCCTGCAGGACCTGTGATATCGGACCACTGAACGTATACATAAGGAAATCCCTTCGGAACCGAGCGCTGGATTCCTTTCTCTGTTGTATCCATGCACTGACGATTGGCTGCTTGCCACATATCATCACACTACACTAGTACCTCTCCACCGCACATACTTCTAGCATCGCTTTTCGGAAGTAGATAGGAGCATCCATTTCCACCTCTTTCGGAACCATCACGCACTCCACGATGCAGTGCTGCTTGCCTCGAGGGAGATGAACCTCTTCAAAGCAGATCAACCCCTTTCCCATAGACCGTGCCATCGCAGTAAGTGCGTGTATGAATCGCTGGATCTCGTACATGACATCCTCATCGCACTCGGTCTGCGACCACACATGCTGGAGAGGGCAGATCTGGACGTGCCAGGGATTCAAACGCATCTTTGCGCACATCGTGAGATAGGTATAATTTCCGAGTGCGCTACATATCAAGCAGAGCGATCGAGTACATCAAGTTCTCCTTGGGCATCAGCGAAGAACCGTAGCAATAATAGCAAGTCGATGTGATGTGAGTCCAGCGCTTCTGAGCCTTCACAGCTTGCTCCATCTCCATCTCCTGCCTCTTTCTGTCTGTCATGTATTCTTCCTTACCGATGTAGAACTTCTCATCGATAACATCTTCCTCATCAAATCCTGAGCGACTACTTTCGAGCTATGATAACAAACGAGCACAGTACAAACTGGATTAAAAAAGCTTCCATGCTTTAAAATGTTACTCGCCATCACTTCGTCAATATTCCTCTCGCGGTGCAAGTAAATTGCTCTCTGCATATCTGCAATCGATTGGTCCTTTGCCTCTCTGCGCATTCCCTTTCTTCCACCTGATTGATAGTCTTCATCTACTTGTTTTGCAGTCTATTAGTAAAATATGAACACAGCAATCACCTTCTCCAGTAATGTTGGTAGAATACTTCCATTTTCATCAAGAGGAGAAACAATCTCTACTTGACTCTCTTCTTCTTTGACAGTATCTAAGCACTGAATTCGCAGTAACAGTGAAAACCTTTTGGAATCTCTGGAGTCTTCCCTTTTCGGAGATCTTCCAATTCGTTCTCCCATCGCAATGCCTCCTTCCTATTCCCAAGAAGTCTTGCCCTTAAAGCTTTTGCTGCAAGTAAATTCGCTTCATCTTTCTCCATGATTTTGAAATTGACAGATCTTTGAAAGCGGTACTTTGGTTGTGAGTGTTTTCCCTTAGTCATTCTGAATTACAAGACGAGAAATTAGGAAATGACTGAAGAACTGCATAAAATGATGAACAGTACAAAGAATTCAAGTGTTGGTGTAATGATTAGAGAAGATAATAGTTCTAACAAACGATGGTAGAATATTTACGGTAAGCGCATTTATAAACGAATGAAATACAGGGAATGCTTCGAGGAGTTGACCAGGTGACAAATCTTGTTCTGGAAGATGTTGAGGAGAGGATTTTTTCTCCGACAGAGCCTATGAAACTTGAAACGTATGATGTATATCTTTTCAGAGGGGACGATACGTAGTTAAGGTGTTTTCTCCTTAATTGTAGGACTTTAATCGCACTATACGACGAAGAGAAAAACAATGAAGTTGACTGGTCTAAAGTGCGGGCAGAACCCATAGATCCTATAGTTCATTAGAGTCGTTTGTTAAACAAACACTGTCTAAATTAGGAATTAAATTTACTACGCAGAGTGGAAATAACTTTTTGTAGTTCTCTTTCCAACCGTTTATTTGTAGCATACTGCTTCTGCACATTTTCTAAAAGTACTAAATCGCGTCTAGACAGTCCATTTTCAAACTTATTCAACAATCCCAAGTACTTTACTGCAAACTGCGTTTCTCCATAGAGTAGCATCATTTCCAAGGGAGTCACACCAAGCATCACAATATAGCCTCCTCTATCGAGTGAGCACACATCACTGCAGAACAGCTGGACCAGTTCTTTCGGAGGAGGATCTGTTTCCTTCAGCATAATCATCAGTTCGCAGGTGTTTTGATAGCTCACCGAAGTGACCTTTACATCTCCTTCCTCCGCTCTGTGCACCATAGAGATGGCATCCGCGAGTCGATTTTCCTGCGTGTAGAAGTCGATGATGGAGTTCATGAGGGTTGCAGATCTCTACAATCGAGCGACGAGGCAAAGAAAACAGGCTGGGACTCGATGCACCTCGAGAACAGCTCCGCCAGCGCGTTGTACCGAGAGGCGTTTGACACAATGTAGTCGGTAATCGCGACGGGAAGTCTCCAGTTGGTCTTGATCTGCTGAAGGAAGAAGAGGAGCAGGTCATCTCGGCCCTCGGCCATGAAAGCCACGATGGCGTTCTGGCTGGAGCGATTGTTGAACGACGGAAGCACCTTTCCTTCGGCTGCCAGGTCCTAGGAATGAGCGAGCGAGAATGTGCAGACGTGCAATGAATCGATCACTGAACATATGGACTCGTATGCATCCAAAGAAAACAAACAGTCCATTACAATATCGTTGATAAACGCATTGTTCACATAGATCTCTTCTTGGCAGATTTGGCGGTAAAACGATTCAATAAGCTTAGAATTCCCTAGTTCGCACGAGAGGCGAATGAGACAACGCATCGTGAGTGCATGCTTTCGAGTCAATCTCATCTTTTGAATTTTGGTAAATACATTTTCCAAATCTGGTATACCGCACGATACCCCTAACTGCCTCATCAAGGAACAAACGATGCGAAAATCACTTCTCGGTAAGAATAATGGCAACGAACTGTAAACAACTAAACTAGACTGGAGGTTGTTATTCATCACATAGTGCGACAGCTGAATGATGCGTTCATCCTCCGTCCTATCCAATATATCTTCATCTGTGTTAGATAACTGACTGCTGACAGATGCTCGTGTATGAACTGAGCAAGAGAAGAAACTTGGGACCAAATCAGTAGATCGCACTACCAATCTCCCAAACTGATGTCCCAACGGTTTGAAAAGAGAAACAAACCGTGAGACGAACATTGAAAAATATTAAACGAAGAAAGAATAATTCTTTGATATCTTTTTTTGTAGTACATCATTATCTTATGAATAGTCATCAGTACAGTCAATGTATATCCGTGACAAAGAAATTGATGCAAAACAAGAACGCTTTTCCTTTTCTACATCCTGTCGATCCCATTTCTCAGAGCTGTCCAACCTACTACGATGTAATAAAGAATCCTATGGATTTAAGTACAATAATGGTAGGTTCTTTCAGTCTTTGCACTTTTACTTAGGCAAAACTGGAAAAAAAGCAGTATAATTCAGTGGAACAGTATGTTGCTGATGTAAGAACTTTTTATGAATGCAATTTAGGTCCATCTCATCTTTTCGAATTGTCTTCTTTTTAACAAAGGTGCCGAGTGCAGAAAGATAAGAAATATGGCAATTCATCTTAAGAATTATTTTGAGAAGGAAATGGTTAAGTTGGATAATGACAATCAATATGCTTCCAAATCAAAATCCGCTGCAAATCTGGAGTGGAAGCAGTGCTACAAATGTTTTAAGTGGAGAAAAGTACATTTAGATCGAGACACTCCTTCCCGCTGGTGTTGCGGCGATGGGAACAGTAGTTACACTTGTGATACTCCAGAGGAGATATGGTACTCTGAAAAGGCAATAAACGATGGAAACTCTTTCTATTCTGTGATTGTGAATAACATAAAACAGCAGAATTCGAGTATCCCTCATCTTCGCTCTCGTTCGGTGCAAAGAGTTCAGGACATGATTAAAGAAAACTACTTTGATTTTTTTATTTACACTTCATGGAAGCTGAATACTTCGATACGCAATGATATCTCTTCAATCCTCAACAAATTCGAATCGCTTTTTGTCACTCCGTCAATCCTGTCTCAAGCAAACATTGAATTTCATAGTGTTTTTCTTCGTTTCATTACTCATCGTAGGATTGGGACGCGTTTTGGCTGTCTCATAAGAGGAAACACCCTGTTTTGAAGAGCGTTAAGGACTCTTCAATGGTAGAAGAGCTGTATTCTATCTACATTAAGCCTTTCGAGCACGACTGGGAGGTGTTTCCCACGACTGTCGAAGCTTCCAATCTACAGTCGCCGTCTATTGCAAAGCCTTTAGGGGCGTCTTCTGGTATGTGTAGTATTTGCAAACAAAGAAACGAAACACTTGTTTGTTTTTCATGTCAGCAACGTTATCGTGCGTCTTGGGATGATTTACCGTTGTGCATTGTTTGTGGACTTGATATTGACCCATCTGAGTTCCCTAGTTGTTATCACTGTGAGTGCTGCGCTGGCTGTGCTCATGTTTCATGCGTTGGAGAGTGCATCTCCACCTGGATATGTCGTTTTTGCAGTCAAAAGGGACGAAAATTGTCTATCTATTATTCCATTGATGATAAAAAGTCGCGTATCCTTACACCTATATACCTAGAATAAACTTCTATCTACTTGTTTATTTGACATAATCTCTATACAGTTTTGTACATATTTCTTTCTAAAATGGCCGATAACAAGGGGGAAGAAAAGGAAAATCCCATTGTCAGATTGCTGCTGATGTTGTTGTCTCCTGGAGGTGCTTTATGCAGCAGATCTCTCATCCTTAGCTAATGCAGCGTCACTAATCTTTCTGGATATTATTCTGGTTTTAGAATGGGTTTTCATTTTGATTAGTATGTTCTATCACTACTACAACATCCATATGTTTGGCTCACTCGATTCCTTCACTTCTAGCTACATCATCGGTATTTTGACTACTCTCCTTGTCATATTCGTGAATTAGTACCTATGCTGGGTTGAGTCTATTGTAGTTTAGCACCCAAAATCAACGAGGCTATCACCAATGCAGAAGAGAAAAAAGAAGAGTAATCGCTTGTTTCTTAACAAAAACGAAGTAAAAGGATCTAAATAGGAATACCGTTCTCATCACGTCTAATCGGTTCGTATACTTCAACCGTCTTACCGGCTGCAGCTTCTGCCTCTTTCTGTGTATATTGCTCTTCATTCGCCCTTTTCACACTACAACTCATGTACTCGGTACGAAACTTACTTCTTTCGATGTAACTTTGTCGTCAAATGTTCGTCCAAGATCTCCTTAGTCATGAAGTGCTTATCACAATACAGGCAATAAAACTGGCCCCCTCTAGTACTGATAGGACGAAATCAACAGAAACCCAGGAAGATCTTCATCATACTCCACAACTCTCTTTTCAGGATCAAGCTTAAGTTCATCCTACTACTTACTCCGGTGGAGACATTAAAACCTGAATACGATCCAGATCCTTAGACCGCATCTTCAAGGAACGCATACGCTTTGTGTATCGCTTAGAGGCACCTGCCTGTCTCTTTCCCTTAGTTTTTGCACCACTTCCCATGGTGAGAAATGTAGAATAGGGATAGAGGGTGAGATAGGACTCTGTTATGCTGATTGAGTGGAACCAATTCGAAGCGCTATTGGTGTAGTGGTTAGCATTTACGCTTCCCAAGCGTGAGACCCGAGTTCGAATCCCGGATGGCGCATTTTTGTTTTCCTGAATTTTTCTGGAGTAGTCTAGACTTTTCTGAACCATGGCGACGAAGGATTCTGGCTCAGAAAATGATGTTTTTGACCATGAGGAGGGTTTTGATGTACTGTTTTGAACATGGGATTCTCGCTTAGGGAGTGAATGAATACGACGAAGATATGGAGACTTTCGACCAGTATGGGAAAATGCCTCCACTTCCCGGAATGACGGAGGAGAAATGGAACTCTCTTACGGAGCTCCAAAAGGAGGAATACATTAGCGAATACAATACAATTCGTGAGAAGGATGAGGAATTGAAGCGACTTCGTAACAGAGTCAGGTAAGTTGGTTGTTTTCGTGCATTAGATGTAGAAGAGGACAAAAACGTCGTGAGATGGAACCAGGAGATGATTCAACTCAAAAACAGTGAAAGTACTCTTCTCTCTGAATGGTAGAGCGAGTAAAAAGCCGAAGAAAATCAAAAGATCTCATCAAGAACGGAAAGAAGTGGAATATATGAGTGATGACTACAACGAGGAGGATAGTTTCATTGATGAGTAGTGCTGGTGAGTCACGTTGATTTTTAGCGAATCAGACAACGACTTCTACGAGGAAAAAACAAATCGGAGAACGCCGAGGAAGCTCACGACTTCAACAAAAAAGCGAAATGTTCCTGATCGAATCGATTTTGAAGACATGAAATCGCTGTGCTTTTCACGTGACCAACTGCTGTCCTACCTTTCCAATGTGTTTTTCGACGAGATCGTTAAAAACGGATTTATTTTGCATCGCGAGACTCTCGGAGACCAGCAGATGTACTTAATTCGCCAAGTCCGGGACGTGAAGGAGTGTAGGGATGAGTACTACGTCGGCAACATCCCGACTGTGAAGGTAGTCGTCAGAGTCGCGTCTTTCTGTAGATTCTTGTCGTTACGTACGGAGAGGGAGAAAAAGAAGTCGACTTGAATAGTGTGAGCAACAGCAAATTGACAGATGCGGACTTCACGAGCTTTATCGAAGAGCGAGAGCATCACTATCAGTCGATCATGACAAAAGCGGTAGCAATTCGATGTGGGGATGACGTGAAGGAGTGCAAAAAACATCTCGAACGAGTGAAAGAACTGGAGACAAAGACTCCAACTGTGAAAGACATGGAGGCGATCGTTGCGCGTCGCCAGCTAACTGTGCGCTTTGGGCAGGTGGATGACGTGTAGGTTAATGTTCAGAAGATCAACACGGTACGACTACGGGGTGACTTGGAAATCAAAAAGGATCAGTTGGAGAACGAATTGAAACTAATGGAAAACGAACTTCAAAAGTCGCGAGGCCATGTCTACAATGAATTGGACTCTCGTCATGCTCAATTAGAGAAGGAACTGGCTGATGTAATTAATCGCATCGAAGAGTTGGAAGAGGAGGAAGAGGAGCGTATTCGTTTATTGAAGGCACGCGATACTACAATCATGAAGATTGCGGAGAAGAACGTGCAGCTAAACCATGAGCTAATGAGACAGTCAAGCCGGAATCATGTGCTCAGTTGACTAGTACTTTCATGCGTAGAAAGATAACTTCATGTCACGCAAACCAACGTTGCCTTCCGTGAGTTGGAGCACAGGAGCCACTCAGCAAGAAATAAAGCAAGAGAAACAGCTGGAACCTGAGAAGAAGGAACGGACTGAGAAGAAACCAGATCTCATTTCAGCAGAATCGTTTCACTCATTCAAACTCAACTTGGATAAACCTACTGAAGAGGTAAAACAACAACCTGTATCTCCAAAACCACGAAAACGAACGGGAATGTCTTTATCTGATTATCTAGCGATGATGAAAGAATAGTGTGTTTGTTAACAAAAGCGATAGTTTCGTTTTGGTTTAGTGACACGATGCTTGATTGTGGTAAAATTGAGAGAGGGAAGTCTTGAAACAGTTCCTCCTATGCGTACCTTCATCAAATCGCCTTTCTTCTTGGCAGGTTCAGGAATCTTCTTTCGATACATCGTGTTCGGAATCGCAGGAACAGCAACGGATTTGTGTGATATCTTTTCCTTTTTCTCTTTCGGAAGAGGAGTAGGTTTCACTTTGATTGGACAGTTGATTTCCAGTTCTTTGTATATCTTGATCAGGCTTCTCGGCATCGTGGATGCAAATAAGGGACAAAACACTTTCTACTGTTGATGAATAGTCGATCTACTACATCGAGATACCGCTGGATGACATCCTCCTCGGTTGAATAGAAAGAAATCTGCTTTAAAAATCGTATGATCGTCGAAAGATATTCTCGAGGGGCAGGATCTCTGCATTTGATAACTATTTCTATCAATACGTGCAAGACATTTTCCGTTCCGTGTTTGGCGTATATTTACAAATATCTATTCGACATTCAGATTCTCATATCTTACATAATCGAATCAGTGCCTGCAAAATCACCTCACGAAAGCGGATGTGAACAACATCTCGATTGATTCTGTTTATGACCCTACTGAAAACTCTACCGTAAGCCATATTTTTGAGTGATATCTTCTTCTCCGATTAATAGTTCCTTCAAAAAAGACACCACTTTTTCATTAAATTCTTCTTCAGCTACAATACATTATTCCCCTCACAACATACAGAAATCGTTTCGATACTCTTCCTTCATCTCATCAATCTGTTTAAAAAACCAATCTACCTCCTCATCCATCATTCCTATTGTCTGGTTATACCTACAAATCACATAGTACATCTATTCTCACAGGTCTTTGATTTGAGACTTTAACACGAGACTCAAGTCTCCCATATGTAAAAACTTGGGTCCCGATTCGATCGAATCTAGGGACGTAGCAAGAAGTTTCTCTCTGATTTCCTTAATTATCGGTTCATCCGAAACTTCTTGTCGTGTTGAAGACAGAGATAGTTTGCGCAGATAACAAATATTGGCAAGATCTCCAGGGAAGAGTGCCATAACCCTTTCCTTTGCTGCGATGTCTATTGATTATTACTGATTTGAATTTACTTTCTAGAGAGTGATTCCAAAAAGCAAAGAGATCTGTCGATCCAGCATTAAGAAGAGCTAAACAGTCTTCTTCTTCCATACCAGATATTCTACCCTCCTCTAGAAAGAGATAGCAAGTAGTTGACGAGATTGGGAGGATCAAAGCAGGAATCTGGTTGTACTCAGCTCGGGCGAGAGACTGCTTCAAAACGAGAGATCGCATGAGTTGGATAAAGACAGAACTCTCACTAAACAGAAGATAGAATGGAGACGAAAGAATGGACTGCAACGAATCAGCAGTAGTTGGACATGTTTCACAAATCCTTATCTGTTCAATTATCTTCGGTTTTACCGACTCTTCTTTTTGTGAAACCTGTTTTTCTTTGCTGTAGTCTTCCACACTCATTATCACACGTGTTCCCTTCTTTGACAAAACAAGATCTTTTGTGATATGAGTGATATCATCTGTATCCATTTGCGGCTCTTCTGGAATTACTTCTTTTTCTTGTGGAGGAGAATAATGATGAATATCAACACATCGAACCGTATCGATACAATCTTTATCAACCAAGAGCTGCAACAAACAGCAAGGATGGCGAGACGAAATCTCAGTTGGATGCGGATTCCAGTATTGTTAAGTATACAGAAATGAACTGAAAGGATATGGGAAATGGTAACACAGGGGACAGTAAAAGCTGAGAATAAGAAAAAAGAGTCCAATGAACCGGTGTAAGTCGTGGATACCGACGTAGCAATAAATCTGTTTCTTCTTGAAGGTGTGATAGAGAGAGAGGATTCCGATTCAGGTCCAATATCATGGCATTGGCAGGTGATCGTAGAACCACCGAAGTCTCATCCTTTTCAGACTACCCTTAAGCAATCCAATCTCAATTACCTCTATTTCGCGAAAATGTGGGGCCATAGGATCCTTCTCAATCAGAACGTTCGATAAATCCCCAATGAAGAAGAGGTTGGAGGCGGAAAGAACATCGACAGTAGAAGCCTGTTGTGCTTCATTAATTGTACTATATTACAGAAGAAAACCGAGCCTACTCCAGCCACACATGCAATGGGGACCGTGTAGATTGAACAGTGCCTTGTACCTACCATTCACATCACCACCAAGAGATACGAGGAGTGATCGCTCATCCAATACTTCCACTTCTTTACGAAGTTGTGCCTGCAACTGGGAACGAAGTTCTTCGTTAGAAGTAGAATCTATTTCCTTCTGTATATGAATGACACGCTCTTCCTGCTCTTTCATTGCTTGCACCATTTTCGAGCTATAAGTGAAGAGGGAAACCAAGTGCTACTTTTGCTGGATCTTTGATCCTATAAGAAACACATTCTGTAGCTGCTTCAACTGATCTTTCCATTTCTCGAAACTAGTATGACTGATAATCTAAATATAAGAATGGAGACTCCATTTACTTCGTATGAGAAGTCAAAGGGACTAGCAGTTGCAAAACAGTTCTTTGAAAGCAATGTGATATATCTGTTTAGTTCGATAGGCGTCTTTCCGATCTGTTTGCGTGAGTCAAAAAAGCGATGACTAGAAAGTAACAACAAATGTAATATACTTCCAATAATAGGATGACTGATTCTGCTGGCATGCGATTAACAATTTTAGAATAATCAAAGAGAGAGTATTGAACGATTTCTGGATCTACATACTCATTCGATCTATAAATCACAGACATCTGCTTTGGAAGATGCAAGAATGCTCCCAATGTCAATAACAATGGAAACAGAGTTGGATCTATGTTGAAAGGAATAACACACACACTACTGATTCTGAATTGTGGTATCCATAACCTACAATTCACTGCTGTTAATTCTCTATTTTAAAAGATACAGGGTGTGAAAACAATAACAGTCTTGAGGAGTGTGAAGAGATAAGCAGAGAATTCTGATTTCCTTTTGTGCTGATACTTCTTGCTGATCATGACACGAAATGAATTGTTTGTATTTCTTTCTATTGTACTCATAACCTTTTTCTTTATAGTCA
The DNA here is from genome assembly GCA_000963415.1 of Blastocystis sp. subtype 6. Classification (NCBI taxonomy): domain Eukaryota; class Bigyra; order Opalinata; family Blastocystidae; genus Blastocystis; species Blastocystis sp. subtype 6. The sequence goes on along the minus strand of JZRM01000014.1, from coordinate 7,710 downwards.
CTCAACTAAGTCTATCCTCGAGGATTTCGCAATATATCCAACGAGATGTGGTGGTGGTATCATATCATGTAGACAATGGAGTACCAACAATTCTACCTACTACAGAAGTACCAATAACCTCGATTCCAAGAAAAGAATCAATACCTACTCCTACAGTTTTTCCTACAGTTTCTCCTACTATAGAACCTACTCGGAAAGTGGAATTCAGGAATACAACTCGTTTTAACCCTGTTGGAATCCCATTTTATAAGAAATCGTGGTATTTGCTGTATCGGCATTATCAACGCATGAAACAGAATGATTCGACTTCTTACATCCATTTTGATAAAGACTCACCTTATACCTTTTTTCAAGGCGAGACTATAAATTCTCTGTTTATCCCATGTGGTTGTGTCAATCTTTATAAGCGTCAGATCATCATTATAACACATCCTCCTAATAGGACAGCACTCAAGACGCACCTCCGTCCTTCCTCCGTCCTTCATGTCAGTCCTATCAATAGGACACTTCCTGGCTTTGAGTCATTGCCCTTGTTTACCTCCGATGATCCTGATATCCCATACACTGTGCACAGTTCAAACCTGACATGGCTTCTCTACACTCCCAAAAAGGCTGGTGAAAGTGAGTGCATGGATTCGCTGCAGCAGTACATTCCGCTCTTTCTGCACTCGGTGCGTCCTCTCTTTCCTATCGACGTTTGTTTTCTAACGTCCTTTGAACATAGCCTGATAGCGTCATCGTTCCGTTTTACCCGACTTCTCGAAGATCTGCGTGTTCGAAGCTGGTGTTTGAGATCGGTCATTTCTCCCTGCTGTCCGATTCGCTGTTGCTTTATGGAAAAGCCTACCAGAGCGCGATGAATCGGCAGTCCATAGCGTGCTATCAAAACATCGTATCCTAGTCTCCGTATCACCCACTAGTTCATCTCTTCCGCAGCCAACCAACCCACCCTCTTCGAAAACTCGATCCAATTCGACTGCTTTCGAGCTGCTGCCTACCGCTACTTCAACATCAATCCACGCTATGGTTCCAATGGAACGCTGGTGGTCACTCACATGAAAGGAAAGCACGAGCCGCATCTCCGAGTCGAAGAGCGAGGTGTGAAGGGACGCAGCTTTGATGTGGAAGAGCGAAGTACGCGCGAGAGAATCTTGCTGTACTGCAACTCGGACGTCGTTGTCCAGAAATGGAGTAAGGATGACTATTTTCCTATATTTTTGCTGCCGAAAAGCGCCTTTATTGAGATCGCAAGTCCTGCGATGGAGAAAAGCTGGGTGGAGAAAAACTCGGGACGAATGCGAATCTTATATTATTCGTGCAGTCGGACGGGAGAAGAATTAGATGCAGTCGTGAAACAAGCGCTGATGGAGGTGAAACGAGTCAAGTATTCATTTTCCTCTTCAGGCGGTGATCATGGACGCATCACAGGAGACGGACAACATGATAAACGAGATTAACTCGATTCGGAGACGTTATATTCAGAATTACCTACGATTAATCCAGGGACTGGAAGTGAATCTTTCGTGTATGAATCTGAAGTGTAGGTGAATACTGAAATTGTTGGAATTACTCCCGAGGCTGAACTGCGAAAGCTTGACGTTGTTGGCGCTACAAATGAGATTGTGCTTCTTAGTTTGTTTGCTGATTTATGTAGGTTGATATAACAAAGAATGTGCTTCGAATCATTCATACGATTCGGTTATCATTAGTTCTAAGTGATCCTCGTATAAATAAATAAAGCGTATTTATTGAAGTCTATTTTATGTACTTTACCTGTTTGTTTGACTATCCATTAAGTTGTTCATTGAGAAGCCCAACTTGCGAATAACCGCGGTTCCTCATTGAAGCGAAAGGTAATAAAACGAGCCATCTGAAGTCGTCTTTTTCCTTTGGTAAGTATTTTTATGTGAATACATTTGAGAGTTTCTCATTATTTTAGCATTTGCCTCTTGGAATCGATATTATTCAAATGGTGTGGTCTATTGGAAAAGTATTAGGAGGATATCTTGTAGAAGCGCCTCCGATGCTAAGTAAAGACGAAAAGTAGAATCTGGGTGTTTTTGGTTCACTCGTTAGAAAGTTATTTGTTTCTCACGGTTCAAATATCCGTATCTATGATGTGAACACCTGCTCGTTGGAAAGCACTCTGGTATGTCTGTGATGATATTACTTTACTCTTAGGTGGGACATCAGGGCTATGTTATCGGTTTTTTCCTGAATCCATTTGTTGATTATCAACTCTTTTCGTTTGATCTCGCTGGGGTAATCCGTATTTGGGATCTTCAGGATCTGGGGTGCATAAAGGCGTTCCGCATCGATGGTGCTCTCCAGATTAAGGGAATGCTGGCGCATCCTACGGAGCCTAATGTGTTTTTCGTGATCATAGCCACCAAGAGCGAGAACCGTTGTTCTTTCTCCCTTTCCTCACTTCTAGAAACAAAGGGCTGGAGTGTAGTGCAGTACAACATAGCGTACCTTTTGTTGCGTCCTTCTACCTAGAACCGATAGGATCGAACGCGAGATCATCCGGTCAACGACCAACTCTGTCGCCATGGCTTGCAGGCCAGTAGACCCTTCCTTCACTTGTTCCTTTTCTCTCCTGCTCTCATCCCCAGACAACCCGGACACTCCCTACAACTGTGGCTGCTATCTCGCCATCGTCGTCGCTAACAGTCTTTACATCTACACGAGTCTCACCGACCGGATCTGCAAGCTGAGCACCGTAGGCATGAGCCTTGCCTTCCATCTAGCAATACCGGCTTGGAACGGTGATTATTCATCCCACAGAAGATGTGGTGATTACTGGAGACGTGCACGGCCGCATCGAGCAGTGGATTGTTCTCTCTCAATGTGCACCTCCTGCATGGGCGATCGAGGAGGTGAACAGGGCGAATATGCAGCACACACCTCTTCCTCCCATGTTTGATGAATCTCAGCCGCATCAAGAGCTGAGGCTAACAACACCTGTAGATGCGTGGGTCGTGTATGATGTAGAAAGTGGGGGTTACTCTGCACTGGCACGCTCACTGCGTTCGAGCCTTAGCTTTTTCCTCGAGTGGTCTGCTGTTCTCAGGAGGTAATGAAGGTACGGTCGTGACGTGGCCTCTCCCTTCAACTCATCCTTCCTTTATTCCTCGTGTGAGTCAATCCATCCGCCATATTACGGCAACTGCAGATGGGTCTCGTCTCTTCGTTTCTAGCGGGGATAACTCCATTATCTTTGTAGAGGCGACACAGCGATCGATCCGAGGGCAGATCATAGGATTGAGATTGGCTTCCTCAATGAATTACTTATATCCCGTACTTAGTGCAATAAGATTTGGACTTCTTTTCGACCCACAGACTCGGAGACTCCTTCTGAATACACCTTCATCAAGAGGCTATGTTCAGGTGTATGATACATTGCGTGATTGTGGCGTGGGTCTCTTGGGAGGAGAGAAGAGAGTGGTGTCGAAAACATCAACAGATGCACGTGGATCTCTCCAAGTTGATTTTCTTCGCTGTAGTGCCAATGGAGATTGGCTGCTGATGGTCCAGCGATGGAAAGATGTAGCGGATAATGATCAAACCAATCTGATCTGGTGGCGTCGCATCGAATCCACCTCCGATGATTCTGGTGATCCCAGTACTTCCATAGGATCTCCAGGTTGGCAGGTGCATACAACTATTGAAAGGCCGCATCATCACTTGATAACGGCGATGGCAGCCCATCCTAGACGAAGTGAGATGATAACTGGTGACATAGAAGGATGGATAAGAGGATGGGAGTTGGTGAAACGAGGAGGGGAGCAAGACAGAGACGAGGGAGTGACAAGCGACCATTGGCGTGTGTGGTCTTGTACATGGGAGACTCAACTAGGAGGAGACTCGATTCAGTTCATAGCATATTCACAGGATGGAAGTGTAATCGCTGTGGCCTTGGATCAGTCGGTGAGTTTGCTAGATGCAGCATCGAAGGAACGTATCGCTTCACTCTCCTATCCTTCGCAATACGCAAAGGTACTCTTTTTGCCATTGCTGATACGCAGGTCCGACTACTTGCATTCTTCAAACACTCTTCTATCTTGCTGTGCGTTACAGACCACCATTACTTCATTTGGGATGTTGTGACACGCCAAGTGGTCTGGGAAATCTTTGCGGATGTGAAGTGTTCATCGGCTAATACAGGTCTGGGAGTAGATAGACCCCTATTTGCAGTCTCAGTGAAAAGTAGGAAGTGCTATGTCGTGCTGATTTATGATCCTGAAAGCGCAACTCCTATTATGTCGATAAAGCTGAAGACAAAAGTGATGGCGATGACATGGGGACGAGAGAGTGCACAGGAAGGGAAGCAGTTGTGTCTGTTCTGCTTGACGAAGAAGGGAGAAATCATAGAGCTTGTCGAAGGAGAACCGAAGAAAGTGGAAAACAAAGAGCTGATGAAGCCAACTGCTTTTGATGAAGTGTTTGAAGTGGATAAAGTGGCGAGCCTGTCAAAGAATATGATGCAGAAGGAGAATTACCGTAAGGATGAGATGGAACCGTGAGAAATAGATGACCTGCTGCAGTCGAAGGAGTTCTTCACAATCCTTAATGGACCTTCCCATACACTCCCACCTCCAACTGTTCTATTCCAGTCGTTCTTTGATAAAATTACAGAGAAGAAGTGAGTTGATTTAGATCTCTTGTTTGTTTTACAAGTAACAATTGTGACAATGCGGAGCAGGTCTTCTTCACTCTCAGCAGAAATACCGCACGGTCCTTTGGATTCGCTTCAAAAGTGACACTGAGAACCGTGCACAGTGCAGGCAACACGAGCGAAGTGACGTTCCTATCCCAAACCAGTATTGTGTGATACAGAATGAGTTGTTTTTGAACTGGCTTTCGATTCTGGTATTACGTCAATGAAAACAGAATTTTCTGACGATGTTGAATTATACAGTGTGTACACAATTGATAAAACGGTTTAGAGTAACTATGTGTATACACAAGTTTGCATTTGTTTCTGATAGGAATAGATGATGCATACAAGACTATAGAACACTGAATCAGATTCATTTAGAACTGCTGCAGATAGTCGAAAGCACCATCTCACTTGGCTGTACACATAGTTTGCTTTAGTAGTTATTGTTGGGATGTTTATCGCGTTATGGAATCCTTAAAGGTGGGTTTGTGCATCGACAACTTTGATAACTGGACTGTCTCTGCTCCTTGCTTGGGAACACTCTTACATGGAGACGGAGTTGCAGTGATTGAAAACAGTATGGTTGCCGCATGCCATTGGGAGAACAACAAACTTGATGGAGAATTTATCCTAGCTAGAAAAGATTCTCTCCTTGGTGTTTATACGGTTGAGGAAAACACTGTAAAGAGTGAGCTCTGCTTAGATAACTGTGCTGTTGGTGTTCTTGATCTTGATCCGCAAGGACGGAGATGGGAAGGCTTTATACTGAACGACAGACCTTGTGGGTATGGAGAATACTACGACTCTGAAGGCCGGTTAGTGTATCAAGGAATCATGGTGGGAGAGACATATATGTGCTACGGAATCTGTTACTTCGCAGATATTGGCAAGATATCCTATGAAGGAATGCTGAACAATGGAAAACGATGCGGAAGTGGATATCAACTGGATCGAGATGGCGCAGTGTCATCTTCTGGCTATTGGATTGACGACAAGATAGTCGCATCCAGTCACTTTATTAGCTCGAGAGGTGACTTTTCTGGACTCCATTCGCTTCTTCAGCATCTTACAATTAATTGCATCCGAAAAGACATAGGTTCGGAGTTGTCATTTTGTTGTTTCTTTAAGCAACTTGAAACTCTCTCCTTTGGAGAGAACAGCTGTCCTTCGGTGGTTTCCTGTCAGCTATATCATCTTCCAGTCTTACGAAGTGTGCATTTTGGAAAAGGAAGTTTCAGTTCTTGGAAACCGAGTTCTTTGCAACTAGAACGCCTCTCTATATCTCGCTGTCCTGCTCTGACCATTATTTCGTTTGAGAGGGATTCCTGTCACTATGCGAAACAGTTTCACCTCGAACGTTTGTTTTTGTTTCGATTGCGATATAGAATGCGACGGGTTGGAGTCGATTTTGTTTAAAGGAAGCAATTTTGTAGATTCTTCCCTCCAACTGGAGAATCTACCAAAGCTCCGCCGACTTGAAGTGCGTGAAGATTCCTTTTCTTCTTGCTCGATACTGCGACTAGAAAGTTGTTTTTCTTTGTGCTAATCAGAAGATTTACCGTCTCTGGAGATAGTAGGCCTGGGACGATGCGCACTTGCTGGATGTAATTCCTATCTTGGATATACGACGCTCGTTTTGAAAGGTAATCGACGTTGTGAAAAATCAGCGCCAGATCTTCCCAAACTATCCAGCATAAGACCCTCGGCACGCAACTTTGTAAACTTCAACAGAATTATCATTCAAAGTGACGTCATATTATCTTTATAAGGTAGATGTCCGCTGCTTAACAGGTGATCGACTGAAACTAGGAGCCCTTGATCTATGCAGGAAAAGCTCGAGCGAATACGTTGTAAAGAAAGTGTTAGAATGCCCCATTTTTGAGAGTTCGATTGTTTGTTGGATCAAACCAAATCTGCCTAATTTTGGTCATTCTACAGAACAACAGATTAGAGCTCTAAGGATATTAAAATGCTTGGAACCGGATGTATACATTGTAAATAGATGAATAGAGAATAGTTAAAGCTCTACGTGCAGTTTCTCGTCAGCTCTGTGCTTCTAAACCATCTCCTTGCTTGTCCATATTTGCTAAAGGATTTGCAACCGGTAGGATATCCTTTTTTGAGTGATAATGACGCAGAGAGTTACAATGAGATGCTGCGTGATTTTGTCAACAAACAGGAATTGCAACGTGACTTGAGGAGCTACATAGACGCTGCGACGCGAAAAGAAGCACTCCGTATGTCGTATTTGGACTTGATTCGAGACAAATACGTTATCAAGTACGTTTCCCATTCGTTTCAACTATATCATAGTGGGGATAACATTCCTCGAAAAAGTCACTGTCCTCTCTGCGACATGCCACATCAGTACATCAGCTATCTGGTTCGAGTGGTGTATTCTCGTGAATGGTAGAACGTTCCTCTCCTCCAGCAGTTCATGCATGAAACAGGAGTGATCCTCAGTCGTCATCACACGTAATTGTTGTCTCTCGTCCTGACTCAAAGAGGCACGTGCAAGAAGCACCAGAGGCAGCTGGCTCGCTGCATCAAGCGCGCTCGAATGGCGGGTCTGCTTCCCTTCACGATGACTGTGAAGAATATGAAGCTGCAGGAAAGTCTTAGCGCGGCTCCCGATCTGGAGGAACTGACTGGCTTAGAAGACATGGAGCTCTCCTCCTATCTGCACGAACGACTCGAAGAGGTGAGGAAGAGCGACAAGGAGGGGACGTGGGACGGAAAGGAGCTCATGTGGGATGGGTCTATAAAGGACCACACAGCGGGAGATGACCTCGAGGAGAACGCCGAAAAGGTCGAAAAGGCCGAAAAGGCCGAAAAGGCCGAAGAGAACCATGTAGAGAAGCCGAAAGAGACGAAGGAAGCGGAGGACGTTTCGTCGGAAGACTTTGTGAAGCTGATGAACCTGCTGTCGACCCACGAAGAAAAGGGAAAAGAAACAGATCAGTGATTTTAGGAATGTGTTGTTTGTAACAAACTCAACATCAGCTATTACAATAAACGTAAAACAACTTAGTTCTTGGCATTCTTCA
>JZRM01000143.1:0-31475 GCA_000963415.1 Blastocystis sp. subtype 6 | reverse complement strand
CCTTTCCTCCGGTCAAACGACGCTTATGGCGAGAATCACGACAAATACCTAGAAAACAGTTAGAAGTGTGTTGCAACACAAGAAAACAACGAAAAGGACATACCCATATTCGAAAATCAACTGTTCTAGCGATTGTCTAAATTGACCAGAATTGGCGACCCTATGAGATGTTCAGTTGTGCCTTGATAATCAAGGCGTTCAATATGAAACAAACAAGTCACGAAATTAATTTGGCACCGAAACAGAGTTAATAAAGAACCAAATCAAGATCCTTCTACAGCGGAATTATCATTAGGATTCTCGTACAACGCATAACTCTACAACTCACAGCCCCAAAGCACCCTTACCTGTTTCTTGGCAAAACACATAAAGAATCGTTTCACACTATTCGAATTAGGCCAACGCTGTCCATTCATCTACACTCGACACGGTCCTTCACTCCTACCGCTAAAAAGAGCTTAAGAACTTCGTGTGAATCGCTAAAGTTGACAAATGCATATCCAAGGTTTCGTTTCGTGAACAGGTCAATGGGCAGTCGCAGCACGGTGAACTTCTCTACGCCTCACTCCGCAGTCCCGCCTCTACCATCGACGTGTGCCGAGATCACCTGCTCCAAGTCCTCCAGCTTGTATCGATTCGGGATGTTTCGAATCAGCACCACCGTTCGGTTCTCCTGGTTCTGCATGATCAGCTGCGAATCGATGCGGTACGAGTCGTCTCCAGCCTCTCCCTTCTCCGTCCCCGCGTCCTCCGCAGCGCTCTGCACGCCCGCTGCGGCCGTCGGGGCAGCCGTCGAGCCCCCCGTCTGCATGGAGCGAGGGGACTGAGGCACCGAGGCGGTGTCCACGGAAAACTTGGCGGAGGGCGAGGAGTCGTGCTGCATGGGCCGCGTGGGGTGGCGGGGGAAGGCTCGAGCCTGCGTGACGTGGCTGAAGTTCATCGCGGGCGGCACGTCCGCAAAGGGAGAGGCCATCATCGGCTGGGGACTTGAGGGGTCCGAGAAGGGGTGGCGATTTCGCTCAGCGAACCCGATGTCTTCATACGCTCCGTCGTAGCCTCGAGAGGGATACCCCCCAACGGCCGAGCTGCCGCTGCGGTGGCGCGACTGATGCATGCCGTAGGTGTAGGAGTTGGAGATGTCGCCGTCTGGGAGATAGCCGTGACGATCAATCATGGTTCGATCGCGAAGAGAGGGGCTAAAGTGGTAGTCCGCATCGTCGTAGAGAGAGAAGTTGACGTCACGGTCCATCCAGCGGGACTCTGCTTTGTAGCGTGGCGAGAGTTGATCGTAAAAACCACCATGAGAGTCGTCCCACTGCGAAGATGAGAAACGGCTGCTCTTCGTGGGATATGCGAGATCATAGCGAGATCGAGGAGAAAAAGGATCAACATCAGAAGTTGGAGACTGAAACTGAGAGTACCCATCATATCCACGATCAAACGTACCGTAAAGGGTATTATGGGGACGAGAAGAAACGCTGTAATGGCTTGGATCGCCGTAATGACCGCCCATAACCATTTCATTATCCATAGCAGAAAATTCGTCGTAGCGATGTCTATTTAAATCGTAATTTATTGCACTGGGACTGTAAACGTTCTGGAGAGCAGAGTAACTTCCATTTCCAAGAAATGAAGCATCTGTTGGGAAATTATCGGGGCCGTCAAAGGCGTCGAAAGTACCATCCAACCGAATGTCGTCCATATAGGTTTGGGCCACAGAATGCCCTTCAGTCACAAATTCACCTGCTCCCTGATCGTCCAGTAATTCGTTCGCATTTAGAGAGTTGACTTTCGTTTCTTCAGGCATACTACAAGTCAAACCTCCAGAAAGAAGCATACACAAAAGAATAAAACCAATACAATAACAAAAGTAAAACGTGCAAATAAAGATTAATATACTCTGAAGATAGTCACAAACTTATCTCCTAACGATTGATGAACACAATAAGTGGAGTTTCAGAAATTGCATCATTGGATGCACTACTTTGATTGGACTTTTCTTTCTTGTTTATATAGAATGTAACAAACAATGGTAACTAAAATGTAGTATATGACTGTTCTGAAACAGCAAACACTGGTCACCGACAGAATACCAGTTTCTTCGAAGTCTTCTGGCAAACAATTCCAATCCTCGATAATCTGGCTTTACATTTCTAGAATTGACGAAGACATCCAATGCTACAGAAAAGAAAACTCAGAACAGTCTGGCTTGCGAGAATGAAAGGATACACTCGAGACAAGTAGAGGAACTTTCGGTAGCAATTTGCAGGCGTGGGAGCACACCGGAGCAACTTCTCCCCTTTTCTTTCCAGCCAACTGATAGACACTGTGAACGAGACTGTCCTTCGTCGAGCTGAATGCCACTTTGCTCCTTTTCAGTGAACTCGGTGTCCTTTTCCATCTCCCCACAACGACTCTTTCAAATGTTTCACGCGTTGGACAGGATAAAGGAACAAGAGGTCTTCCATCTACGGTAGTCTTCACCCAGTAAGCAGTCGTAAGATGCTCAATATTCTTCTCTTGAAAGAAGTTGCTAGAGAGAAGAATGTAAATGGTGCCTACAACACAGATGTGATACAGCGAGGGTCGTTCGTGATCCAGACGAGAAAGAGACAGTTGTCATTACAGAGTATATCTGTGGGAAAGGCGCCAAACAGCCGTTTGTCCAAATCCAGACTATCTCTTTGCTCTCCATATATTTTCGCACGGCGGACACTCTTATTAGGCCAAGGGGGATCTATCTCGATCTAGGAATAATGTAGTGAAAGAGTCTCAACAATATCGAATGCTACATTCACAGGGTGTTTTAAAAATTCAAATACATCGCCGTTATAGAATCCACTTCCTTTAAACAATACAAAATTCGAAGATGGGGTTGGCAGAATATATGTCGATGGATAAAATACAGGGAATGATGAGAACGAATGGGTATCAGTCCTAATGAAATCCTTGTCTGCTATAGCTCCATCCACTTCGTCCAGTAGTTTTTCGTGAAAATGGAGATCCGACACATGCATATTTCCAGCGAATTCTTCTCCTGACACTTGCTTTGGAGCAAGAACCGAAGCTATCCGCTTCCGTATCCACTTTGTTGGAGTATCGTCCCTAATAACATCGGAGCCTTTAAAATAGGGTTTTGAAGGAGGAGGAAAAGCATCTTTCTCCTCAAAGTGTCCATCTTCTTCTACAATTCGATTAAAAGGATTTAATAGGAATTGGACTGATATACAGTCTTCTTCATCGAATTGCATTTTTTTGTTCCTCTATTCGGGAGCTCACCGCGATGGAGATTCCTGCAGAGGAGACAGCGCATCCACCCGATCATGATACAGAAAAACTGAACCCAGTCGTAGAAGAGTCAAATGTAAGTTCTGCTCTTTAAATGATATACATCTAACTGTTGTCTATAGAACAATAAGAGATATAGGACAGAGATCAATGGTCAACCATTACTCACAGAGGAGACAATGGATGTACTGTGTACTGTGGATTTTAATTTTTATGAGTGTAGTAAACGATCTGGAGCAAAAAGAACAGACAATTGCACAACTTCAGGAACAGGTGAGAGAGTTACATAAACAGATCCAAATCCAATCAGATGGTATGAAGTCTGTGGGAGATTCGCATTGGTATGATTGTAGTTAAGATTGCACTGTGTTGACGTTGTATCCAAAAAGGACGAAGAGATCAAACGACTAAAGACGATGTCCGTCACCTCAAATCCGTCTGTGGTGAGAAATATGGATTCGTTTAAAAGTAGATGCTTTCTCTGGATGAAAAGAATTTGCTAGAGGCCAAAACAAAGCTGGAGTTGGATATGGCGGTGGTGAAGAAGGAGAATGAGCTACTGAAAAGAAAGAATCAGCGTCTTGGAGAGCTGATTATTCAGCGTGACGCGTACATCGCTAGTCAGCGCAAGACGATCGACTCTCTCTCTTCTGCAAGGGACCAAACGGAGTCTTTAAAGGTTTCAACGCGATGTTCCATGAAGAGTAGGCGGAGAAAGAAGAGCTGCAGCGTTCTCTTCGCGCACTCAAAGAGTCTTCTCTTCACCACTCCACCGAAATGCAGCAGATGAAGGCGACGCTGCTCGCAGTCCGTCAGGAACTCGAGCGCTGTCGTCAGGAGCGCGAATCTGCAGAGAAGGAGTACTACCGTGTCGAATGTGCGCTGCGGAAGAACAACGATCTGGTTCTGGACCAGCAGCAGAAGCTCGCAGAGACAACGGAGCGACGGAACAGTCTCGCTATTCTCTCCGACGACCAGAAACGCGAGATTCGGCTGCTGGAGGGGAACATCGAAGAGCTGAAGAATAAACTGGATCATCTTCGGATTGATTTTGACTCGCTGCAAATTCAGAAGGGACATTTGGAACGTCTTCTCCAAAGCAACACCGAGAAGTACGAACTTCTACTCGCCGAATACAACGAGATGAAGCAGAACTACAAGGATCTGTTTGTACGATATATGGACATCAAGAGTGATAACGACAGGCTACAGCGACAGGTGAGGTAGATGATCGTCGTTCACTCTAGTGTGAAAACTTGGCTTCTGATGCCGAACTGGCACGGGCATCTGTATACACATATAAAGGACATCTGCAGGACAGCGACAAAACCTTCGATGAGTTGCTGAAGGAAAATCTCTACCTGAGTGGGATGCTGAAGCAGAAAGAGGCTCAGATGCAGGAGGCGGAAAGGCGATGGAGACAGCAGTTTAATGATGCGCTCAAAAAGGCAACGTCGGAGTTTGAAGAGGAGTCGGAATACTTGCAGCCAGAAGTGCTTCCAAAGGTGATTGCAACGGAATCGCCCAATGTAGGTGATATGCAGCGAGTGAAGAGTAGCAACGAGGTGGATACAGCTATCCTCTGCCAACGCATCATCCTTTTAACACCGATAGAGTATCGTCGCCAGTGAAGACTCCATTACGATCCACTGTACCCTCGAAATTTCCATACCCACCAACAGCTCGTTCCGATAGTACACTTCCAACACAGACACTGTCAACACTGTCAACTAGTAGCACGGTGAGCGAACATTCCCCTTCTGGATCGTTCGACAAGGTTCTTGGGAATCTGATGCAGCAAATCAACGAACTGAGTAAAATGGCAGATTCTTTTGAAAGTCAGGACTAACATGTTTATTGAAAACAACGAAGATAACAAGCAATAGCGTTAACACTTATTTCTAGCCTTTTCCATAAGAGTAAGAGGTCGAGTAATGTTCTGTCTGTTAGTATCCACGACTTCACCGTTCGCGATCATCTCGTCGAGAATGAAGTGAGATCTATCAAGATTGTACATAATCTAGGCATCATAAACCCTCCACAGTCCTACATCGATCTCACACACATTTCCAAAAACAGCGTTCAGAGTTTCGACATAGCAGTGGATAAACTCGAAAATAGCCATTTCATTCTAAACATCACTCAAAACCACCAGTCCCACATCGTCCCCATCAATATCGAGACCAGCAATAAAGTAGAGAGAAGCATAGCGACGGAAGATCAACTTATACTGTCTCAATTCCACAACATTACTCTACCTATTATTCCAGTGAAATCCTAGCCTACACTAGTGTCCTTCACTCCAAGGCACTTACGGACACATTCTCCTTCCAGAAGAACACGCTCATTCGCGTCCAGGAACTCATAATACTTAGCCAAGCGAGTTTGGCCCACTTTATTTACCAGAAGGAAAAACTTAATCATTATATCCTAAATATTTGTGGATCGTGCAAAATCTAAGTAGATGAATACACGATATCTCCATTCATAATAATCACTGTTTTTTACACTACTATAATTGTAAAAATGAGATTCCATCGTGACTACCTCTTTTCATGATTCCCGATTAATAAAAGCCTGGCCAGTAGAATAGGATAGGATGGAATAGATCCCAAGGCAGTATAATAGTTTGTAGAATACTATGTGATTGCAATCTTGTAACATCGCTTATTGACGAGTTTCTACGTCTCTACGAACTAAAATTGCCTTCATCACTTTTTGTTTTACTCTCCATGGTTTTTTCTTTTTTGTGTGTTATTATTTTGTAGAACCCTATAAAGAGTACGAAAAAGCAATCAAGAAAGAAGATGTTCAGAGATGTTGTGATTGTCGCTTCTCTCGCATTTGTGATTAGGAGCCTGTAAGTTCCAGTTTGTGTGATCATAATAATATAGTCCCACGATCCTCGAGAGTCTGTAATAGAGTCTCATTCGGTTATCATTTAGAATTATTTGTTTTATTGAATACATATTTTTGGTCGTCTATGGTTTGTTGTTGTATTGGATTCATCTCCTTTTCTCCATTTGTTCTTCTTACACACCTTATTAAGAAAGGCTTAAATAAGCAGACAAGAGTAAAGAACGTTCTAGATTCTTCTTTTCGATCACTTTCGCAAATAATATTGATTTGAAATGGATTCTTATGGTGGTTATCTAGGAATTTTGAAATGGTCGCTAGCACAGAGCGATGGTACAAAGCCAAGCGAAGTTAAGCCAATGAGTGCAGAAGTACGTCTCGTTGTGTTCTTTTCAAATTGTAGGATCGTGAGTTTTTCGAAAAAGCTGTCGAAGAAGCAAGTATTTCGGATGCTACTCGCATGAAGAAGACACTTGAAGCAATGGAGAAGGAGGGTATTAGCGAAGAGGAGTGCTGTAGACTGTTAAGTATTCTGGAAGAGTTGTTGGAGAATCTGGACAATGCTCGCGATTTCCAGAATTTGAATGGATACCAGAAGATTATTGATAAGTTAAACTCTTCGGAGAGTAAAAAGGTGAAATATGCCTGCTTTTCTCTCCTTGGCACTGCTGCACAGAACCAGCCCATTGTTCAGAAAGTGCTGGTGGATGCAAAGGTGATTCCACAGTTGATGAGCTATGTTAGTTCTGTATCGGACATGGACCTCAAGACAAAGTCATTTAGCTGCGTGTGTTCTATCGTAATGGGTTACGAGGACGCAGAGAAGGTGTTTCTCTTCAACAACGGACTGAGTATCATCAAGGAGATCATCGAAAACGAGCTGAACTCGGTGTCTCTACAGCGAAGAGCTCTGCTGCTCCTTTCAGACTTAAGTATGCGTGAGACGATGCTCATGGTAGTGGTGACTGAAGGCGATGAGGTGCAGAGGAAGTTCCTGTCGAAGGATCTCATCAATCTCCTGGCCGAGAAGTATCTCGGGAGCGGTGACATCGACTTGAAAGAGACTTCTATCCAGATAGTCGACTTTGTACTGGGGTTGGAGCGACGGTCGTTCGAGTTGAGTGAAGTCAGGGATGCTTTGATGAAGGTCGTCGTTTTGGAGGTCACTCATCTGTAGGTCCTTCCATCTCTTAAAACGTATGCCAGTTTATCTGATACGCCTGCAGAGGTGAAAGAACGGATTGAACGAATTGAAAAGTGCATTGTACAATAGTGTATTGTTTGTTATCGATATTTTCGCTTTGTATTCATATGAGATAATGAGCGTGGTCGTTGTGGCTTCCCAGAAAAAGATGAATTCTCAGGAGCTCACACTCGAGATTCATATAATGCCTTGCAAGCGGGCTGTTACTGTATCGCTGAAAATGAACGATACAATCGCAACAATGAAGCAGCGCATCTCTGTACCACTGTTTTGTTGGCTTATTATACAGGAATGTATCGGATATCCTGCAGACGAAATGAAAATAATAAACGCTGGACGTGTTTGTGCTGATAACTCTACTGTTGCGAAAAATGGTTTAAATTACTGCAGTCGAGTGATCTGTATCGCAAAAAACTATGTTCAACCAGAAGATACAGAGCCTTCAGGTAGTGTTATGTTAAATTCAAAGTTACTGATAAAAATGGACGGATCCAATTCATATAATGTTCCCTACAATGCGGCAACAACCTGGAGACAATTAAAAATCACATTGCAAGTAATTGACTTATAGATGGTGAAACATAGAAAATAGTAAATGTGGATCCTCTAGACTTTACCATACTGCTAAACAACAACAGTGTGAACTATAATGACTTAGTCGTAAATGCACATGTAAACTATATGTCGATAATTCATGCAGTGCGAAAAGATGTACTGGATAGTATTTCTGTTCACTTTAGTTTTCGTATACAGTTAAACAGCCACTAGATCGAAACATGATCTATCTTCGTTGTCAGCAGTGTAAGATGGCATCACCCCCATATGTGATACGGCCTGTTTGTCAGGATTGTCTGTACGTTATGATCTCCTCTTTTTTTGTAGCCAGGGAACTGTAGTGTACACAGAGCAACCTTTTCAAATCGAACTAACTCCGATTCAGTCATGCTTCAACCTAAAGGGCAAGTGCCAGAATTTGAATTGTCGCAAATATGGAATGGAAAGTCCGTTGTCACTTGCTTTTATCTGTAAGAATTGTGAAGTGACTACTGAAGAACGGACAGTACTTTTTGTGCTGCGTGCTACAATTGATCTGAAGTCAATGAAACAACAGTTAAGTAAACTGTACGGTTATTGCAGTGTTTGTTAACAAAGCCAGTTATTGTAGTTTTTCGAGAGCTCGGATTAGACAACCAATCGACCAAGCTTGCGCTCGGCAAGAATAGCTATTGAATTCTCCGTCCCAGTTTGTCATCTCAGGGAGAGACATCCAGTCATCCTCGTGATAGTAGCGAATCTGTTCGCTTAACAGTCCATAGCAGTACTGCTATCAGTAAGAAAGTAAATTGTCTACCATTCGAAGGTGCGATTTATCGACGCATCCGTTGATGAAGAGAGAGCGTGGAGGGAAGTTTAGAATAGCTTCCACCATAAATCCTACCGGCCACAACCACTCAGGTCCCTACAAAGTCAATAGATATGGATTCTCTCACGTTGTGATAGCTCCATCCTCCGCACACAGCCAGATCTCCCTGGTATCCCATTGAGTTATCATAGTAGCAACGATACTGTGGGTCAGAACGATTCAGAGTCTTGATTCCCAATTGATGCGGCTCACCGAATAACTCAAAAACGCCTGTCTGAATGGCTTTTACCGCATGGTCTTCATTAAAGAGTTCGGGCATAAGTGCTAGAGTAATGAACTACGGTGTAAGACAAGAAGGAAATGGAACATAATTGGGGCGAAGCTGACGATCCTGCACTCGCATCTCTTTATTTACACAATCACAGTAATAGGGTCCATGTGAGCCTGTTGCAGGAATGAAGAAAGCTCGCTCGAATGATGATTTTATTAACTCATACCACTTGTGATAGCTCCAGAACACTTGGGTGTTTTCATTGTTTACTAGAATGCCTTGCTCTTTCCAGTAACCTTGATCACACAGCAAAACCAGCCACTGCAAAAAATATGCCTCTAGTCCGACTATTTCAATATCAGCACCATCTCTCGGAGTTGCTGGAATACCTTTATTTGAGTGCATCCCATCGTCATAGGATCCCATTTTATCCATCCACGTTCCACAATTCGATGTCTACTCAACAGCCATAATAAGAACCTACATTTCCTCCAACAACAAATCCGTTAGAAGGGTCAATATAGATATGGACATTGAATCCATCTGCTTTCATATGTTCCTGCACGTTAAGGAGATTTCTTCGAAAAGGCTAGGATATATCTATGTTGGGGGCATTCCACTCCTCAAACTGAATTCCTGTTCCAAGACTTTGCATCATTTCCTGGATAACTTCATGCAAAGTCTTAGAGGAGTGATTCCACTCCATCTCCACTTTCTCGTCCAGAATCTGAATACTGTTCACTGCTTCACAATAGAGACGAACACACTAGATATCACACACAATATGATCGCTACTCGAAGCCACCACCACGTAGCATCACGACTATTGAACCGAGCATGCTTTCGATCACCATACAGATTGCAAATTAGGCCATGTCGGCTCACAGAGGCATATTCCAAGAGAAGTTGCTTTGCTTCTTCATAACGATGACACGATAACATAATTCCCGGAAAAGCAATAAAAGTATCTCGACCCCAGTTGCGCATGATTCCTGAAGAAAAATGAGGCAATCCTGCACAAATGAGTGTAAGTTGATCTTGCGGAAACTTCTGTGTAAACTGAAGAGAGGACAGATAGAGCTGATGGAATGAGGTCCTGTTACTTAGTCTTTCCCCCAACTCCTTCTCAATCATTTCCCCAAAAGCGAGGACAAATCTGCAAAACCGAATGGGACGCGTATTACGCGGGCTTTCTCGAATGTATTGGAATTCTTCCTGAAGAATTGAGCGAATTCCACTCAGTGCTGGATGGCCTGTCAGCCGATTGAGGATATAATCCAGGAGCCAAGGCCCTTGACGAATATTCTCTAAGAGAGGATGATTAAGTAAATTGAACCGGACGATACGACGTACTGCTGGAATAACACCGTATAATCCAGCGTATTTTAACTTTCCTGTACCATATGTGTTGTGATGCTGATGATATGTATGTGTGAGTTGATTTAAGGTTGGGATAATATCAGAATTGGCATCACCAACATCATATACATCCCACCCATTCATCTGTTTCTGCTCCTCCATTGAAGTGAACAAGAGATAGGAGTAATCAGACAGTTGAATCTCATTACTGTGAATTTCCTTGATCAGAGCATCGATCACATTTTGCGGATGACGCGGAAGTGAGTCCAGACGGTCTGTTGTATACTGAATAATCTCGCAACCTAATGACAAAGTAGGAGATATCGTTACATTCGTGATAATTCAAGAAATGATCACTTAGATTATTCTGACCATTGTACAACAAAAGAACAACTGAAGAACCAGGAGAGAAGGATTGGTCGCACTGAAGAACAGTGATTCCGGAGGACTCGTTGAATGAGAATGCACACATATCTTGTAAATCGTAACAGTTCACGTCAAAATGAAGAGGAATGCCAGACAATTGGGACTGCTGCTTCATTTCTTCTTGAGCCTTGGTAACACTGAGAGGATACTGCTCTTCAAGACAGTGAACAGAGAGAAAGACACCAATTACTCGACCAATAAGCTCAATAGTTTGATGCGCACTTGGGTGAGGATTGAATGCAGTGTTGGTGATACTGATGACACTGTATAACGAATCTGGATGATATCTTTCAACTGACACTATATCCGAGTTGTGATAGTGATGGATATACCGCTCTGTGAAGTGATAGGTATTCAATAAGCAGTGAAGATGATTCATTAACAAACGGAGATAGCAGTTATTCGGTAAATGAACGATGTCATTTGGCTTCTCTTCCAGATGAATTAATCGATTATAGTGATATCGTATCGTGGAGTCATGCATTGAAAGCAGACTGTTATTAAACGTCTGATAATGCCTGTATTCTGTCACAAGAGGATTCAATGGATAACCATCATCTACTCCTTTCGTCGAAGCTACATGTGTGACTGCCATTCCTAACATCACAGTGATTGATGGAATTGACGCCGGACCATACAACTCGATAAGACTCTTGTTATCATGCGTCATATCATACAGCAGAGATGGTAGAACCGTACTGACCACATGACGAGGACACTCTTTGATATAGTGAAGACTTCCTAAATCCTCTCCACCCACGGAGAACAGAAGATCTGTATATCTCCTAACGTCCTGATAATAGGAGGCCTTTTTTGCAGTTTCGCGAACAATCACATCAATTCCCAGCTTACTAATATACTCAATATCAACAGACTGATCTTGAGTGAATAGTTCTGCGAAAATGAAAAGATCTGGACACAATCTGCGCGCCTCTTTCAGTAATTGTTCGAGCAAATGAAGCGATGTATTATGGCAGTTATCTAGCCGAAAGCCATCGAATATCACAGCCAAAATCTGGATATATTCCTTGATCACCTCATAGAACCAAGTAGGATTCATTGCCTCATCAAAATACCTCAACTTCATGCAATCGCTCCAAACTACAATCTCACGAGTGAGGTATTTTGTCTGTATCATAAGAGGAAGGATCGAGTCATCCGACTGAAAGATGTACCGATGAATTCCAAACCATCGTTGGTTCAAAGGGTCCCGACAATTATCAAAAGTCCATCCATTGTTGGCACAAAAGAGAGTTGGCGAATCGGAAGAGAAACTCCTACGATTTTCCCTCATCGGATCATTTGCATCCGTAAAGTAAGGTTCAACAAGAGGATAGAAGCTTGTCGGATACGATGTTGAATGTGCTTGCTCGAGAAAACGATAGTGAATAGCACTTCGTAGTGAAGAACAGATGAGTCGGATAATTGAGTCTACCACTGCTAATAGACGATGATTGAACGCGGCAATAATCCTTTTCAACTGAGTACTATTCAGAACTCCCGAATCGAAATACTGAGAGAATCGTTCTACGGTTCAGAAAATAGAAAAGCAATACCTGCATCAAGCGAAATGGGAAAGCGGTAGCCCACTTGGTCTTCAAATAAGCACTGAGAGAATGCATATGTTAATTCCTTGTCAGAACAGTCATCAAAATCCTGGTGTGAAAAGGATAGTAGTTGGAACTTGTGTGAAAGTGCCATGAAAATGCGTTGAGGATCAATCAGCCAATACTCCTCCAAATGTAATGTGTTCTGTAAACGATCTTGAATTCGAGCCACAACTCTGTTCACTTCGACCTCAGAGGTGATTGCGAATTGCTCTTCTTCCAATTCCTCGCTGATTCGCTGAATGACTAGATCGACCTCGATAGCAGGTATCAATTGCGGGGTATTGAGTGGGTTAAATGCACTGTCAGGATGCTGACTTATCACGTCATTATCAAAACTAATGTGATTCAAAACCACATCTGTAAGAAAGAGAAGGTTGTATCGTTTTCGAAACTTATTGATGTAGTAATAGAGTTCGAGATAATGAGCTTTCTACATAAAGATCTCACTATCATGTCCTACACCCTCATCAGAAATATACTTCATGGAAGACAACAATTGCTCCAGTTTCGGATCTTTCTCAAAACAGCCTTCAGAGTCCAGGAGACGAGGATCAACATCCAGGAAGTGGCGAATTGAGTAACAACTGCCACTGCTGCCGCCATACTGCACTGGGGTAAGATGAATGCAGTTGTATCCACTCTACATATCGATTGCAACAAGTTACACAACCATAAACGAATCCATAAGCACTGCGTCCCAGTGCGAGAAACGTCCTAGACTATTTGAGAGCACAGACTGAATGCACAGTCCTGAGTCCCCAACATGATAGTTGTTGATCCGAATCTATATTGAATAAATGGAAAACAGTTACATCATTTTGGACAACAAATCGAATCTCAGGAGACTGTTTGATACCTGAACGATCCTCCTCCGAATAGCTGTACATTAGCTAATTCGAAAGTACATACGGCACAAAAAGAGTCTGAAAATAGAAAGCCCCACTCCGATTAAGAGTTAGACTGCACTGGTAGCAACAACTCTCCTCGTTAAATCTCATTTTCTCGCTGTAAAGATGGTCTTCCTCACTTTTGCAGAATAAGTTCGTTTGGAGTAGAAAATCGCCCTACACTCGAGAAGATGAGTGATATATACAACAGAACCCTTGGCAAGACATCTCTGAATTAGGACAGTAGAGTGAAGTGGAAAAAGCAGAAGGGTGTTGAAATAGAGTACCCCGTTTTCATCAAGAGAGACGATATAGTTCATGAAGAAGAATCCTGACCATCGCAGCAATTTCTATCAATTTGATGGATACTTGTCAATTGTCAAAAAGAAAAAATGCCCCTGCCGTGATTCGAACACGGGTTATCACGGCCACAACGTGATGTACTGACCAACTATACTACAGTGGCACCTGTCCACTCTCCTCTACTACACTCCTTATGACTTGAAATGGAAGATCCAACAAACACCTCAACATAATTGTCTACTTCAAATCCTCCTTATGTAAAAACTCGAGAACCTGCTTGTCATCCATCCGAGTCACCTTCTCTCCCTTTTGAGCTAGAATCTGCTCAATGTTAGTACTGTTATCATCAAAATATCCTAAATGATCCGCGATCAGGTGAAGATTATTGCATCCAGGACAACGGATTAAAACGACTCCATGGTTATAAGCTTCTTTGCTCATTTTTCTTGCTGACCGTGTATTGCACACTTTACAAGTGAACACAATGATCATCACATCGTCTGTCGTTTTCGATCCAGGGATTGAGCGCAACACTTCCTATAAATTCGTGCAGTACTCTCAGAAACCTACTCGATTTCTTGCATCCTCAGGGTGGTCTGGATTGTCGACTGGTGCCGGGGTGGACCCTTCAAAACGCTTTATCACAGAAGACCGAGAAGCAGTGTGCAATTGTAGGACATGATCAGATAAACACATACAACAGGCGGGAAGTGCCTTGCTACCTCTGCTCAATTAAAACAAATCTATAGAGGCGTACTTTGAAAAGACTGTAGTAAGGTGCCTTTTTACTGGGAAAGAGTGGATCTTTCGGAGAGAACTTAGCACGAATCGCTGCATGGAACACGCTTTCGGTTTGGAAGATGGTTGATAAAACACTTTGAAGATCTTCACACTGCAAAGTAAAAGAGTATATGTAGTGTGTTGGATACATTATCAGCTTTACAGTGGGGATGAATACAATCCGAAACACATCTTCTATTAGTAGTGTGAAAAGTGATCTATCCTCTTGATAGACAAGAAAATGCCTCTTCACTTGACAGTCTTATAAGTGCTTTGGTCATTTCTTCTGCATTAAGATGGTTTGATGTGCGTAGTGGATTTAATCTTTGTAGGAATTGGAATATGAAGCTAGATTCCTTTCTGTGAAACACCATAAGTTCCGTGGTAACTTATCACGTATTATCGGTCTTTCACCGCAAGGAATTATGACAATGGAGACAGGCCATCTTGGTGTAACAAATAAGTGGTTTTGGACTCAAGATGTTATTGATATTAACCCCTCTTCTAAATCCGACGACAACGAGGATTTTGAGCTCCACCTCAGGAAGGGAAAGTGGATATCTGAGAAGTGTGCTTATGTTTAGAGGTGAACAGGTGATGAACTTTTCCACAGACAGCCTACAGGCTCTCTTGTGCACTGCGAGGAAGTGGATGATGATGGCTCGAGAAGAGGATCAAGGAAAACTCTATAGTGGATTCAAGATTGGACGAAGTGGAGATCACAAACCGATCGAGCTTAGCGCAAATGCTGGAGACATTGTTGAGTATATTGACGGTATATGCTGAGCTTGCCTCTTACGTAGATCGCGAAGTGGCACATTATCCCTATCATCTTATCAAGTCTATTTGCTATCTTGAGGAAGAGGGGGGAATGACAATTGAAATCTACAATCGCAAGCGTGTATATATTTTGCCAGATCGTGAAGCGTTCTACAAGAACGCTAATAGCAAAGCTAAGATGTGTGCAGTGAATATTCCTTGCAAGAAGAAGGGAGGAAATCTAGAGAGCGTTTTGGTTGTATTACGTTGTGCGTGTGACCTCTAGAAATCGCGAGAATTTAAGAACAATGATTATATAGTGTCTAGTTTTGATGTATACAAAAATACACCTCGTCATACAGCTCCTGTGAAGCGAGTGATGCAGATCACGGAGAACTCGTTGATGGAGCTGGATCCGGAGTCATTGGTGATCACTTCTATGATTCCCCTTAATGAGATCACCCACCTCATTCGATGCTTCGATGAGCCACAGATGTTCTTGATCGAGTTTGTGGATCGGCCTACACGTCGCTACTCTTGTAGCAATCGCGACTCATTGCTGGGTGCCCTCCTGGATATCTGTCGTATGCAGGGACTGACAGAAGCTATGCTGCAGGTGGTGGAGACACATCCTGGAATCAAGATCCAGACCTCGGAGCAGGAGAATGCTGACAACATGGAGTTGACGTACGCATGTGGTTGAGAAGTAACAGCTAGTTGTTTGCATGCTCTGGAAGATGCTGGAAATGTATCGACAACAGTAAATGGAGAGGAGGTTCCTTTCACCAACGAGATGTACAATGCAGTGTGTGAGTTTAACTGCAATGTAAAGGGAACGGGGCCCATTTTCAAGATGAAGGAGAAGGTACTGTGTGGTTCTTACTTGGCTATTTATGACCAAATTCGCTCGTGCCTACAGGATAAGGGGGTACCGGAAAAAGTGCCTGCATCAATGTTTGAGACATTGTACCGTTTGATCCTACGTACGGAGCTGCCCTACTACTTCATGCAGACAGAGGGAGTGATGGATTTGATCACTACTGCTCTGAAGAGTGGAAAGGAGGGTGTGGTATTCTGGGCGTTGGAGTGCTTGCGTGTTGTCATCACCTCGGATGCTGAAGAGCGGAATCTGGAGTTGGAGCGCGGGAACAAGGAAGCATTGCTGGTTGATGAGTTCTGCAATCTCCTGATGAAGCTACTGGATGTGTATGCTTTCAAGCCGACAGGCACGATCGTTGTGATGTCGCTAATGGAGTTCCTGGAGAACATTCTCTCTAGTTACTCAGATACCACTCCCTCTGAGGTGAAGCAAGATCTTCTGGCAAAGTTGTCTCAGCGACATTCAATTCTCCTCTCGCTCTTCCACTCCAACTGCTCGGGAGTGACGACAAGCACTGCGCTGATCATGAAGACGATTGTCGAGGAGTCTCAAAGCGAGGTTGCGCAGTTGATGCAAGAAGCTGCCTTATCCGAAGGCGTGCTGCTGCAACACTTTTATAATGCAGTCTATTCTACGTCGGAGGATCAGCGCTACATCTCTCGTTATCTGGTAGGTCTCTGGATGGGCGAGCATAAGGCCTCGCGTGCACTGTTGAGCCGCATGGTACCAATTGGTATTCAGCGCTTCCTAAATCATCCAGCTCTGACCGAGAAGGAAGTTGAGAAATATCAAAAGCGAGAGAATGCTCGTATGGAGGAGAATAGCGACTTGAAACCCTCACGTGCAACGAGCCGATTACGATCACGCATCCAGGAATCCAAGAAGGACACCACCGAACGTGGCAATTTCCAGTTGATGTTCTATGAGATGCTGAACGATCATTCGACCTATACCGTTATTTGGAACCACGAGACTCGTAATGAGCTGAAGACTGCACTGGAGAAGGAGTTGAATCACTTGAAGAGAGAACAGGAGAAGGTGAAGGAGGGTGAGCAGAAGCCTCTGTGGAATCACGAAGAGTTCTTTATTGATTACAAGTCATTGGAGAAGGAGATGGTAATTGATGGATTCTATATTAGTCGTATGATTGATCCGGAGGAGAAGATTCGACTGAACATCGATAATCCTACAGAGCTGTTCATGGCTATCTATACTCGCATGTTACGTGAATTGGACTTCAAAAACAAGGTGATGTGCGTGAAGGCGATGACCACTCTTTACAACTTCTATACCAAGAAGATTGGGACTTTTTATGAAACACGCCAGTTGCTGGAAATGATCGATACCACCTCGAATCGTACCTATCGCGACCATCTGATTGTTTTATTCCAGGCTCTCATGAAGTATCCTGGAAATGTGGATTTGATTCTTCGTGATCTGGATTCTTCGGCGGAGATTATCATGGATCTGCTGTCGATGGCACATACCGCGTCTGCCACCGAACTACGCGTGTCTTCTATTCTGCAGAACTCCATCATTCAGTCTGGATTGTTGCTTACTTCAGGCCCTGCCAAGAAGAAGGGTGGTAAATCGAAGAAAGAAAAGAAGGAAGAGGAAAAGCAGCCAGAGGTCAGTGTGGACGGATCTGCCGAGGCTCCTGATCCTGACTTTGAAGAAGTTCCTCTCGAAGTTCCTGGCATGGGAAGTGTTCCTGTTGTGGAGTCTCCTGACCCCGACTTCGATGATAATGTTCCTCTCGGAATTCCTGGCATGGGAGGTGTTCCTGCCGGCATGGAAGCGATCGATGTTGACATGGAGACTCCTGGGAAACCTGCTCCGGCTCCGGCTCCGGCTCCAGCTCCTGTCCCTGTTCCTGCTCCTGCTCCTACCTCTGCCTCTACAGAACAGGAAGAGAAGGAAGAAGGTATTGCTGTATGGTGGTATGTGAGTGGACATGAAAAGATTGAGAAGGGTCCCGTTACGGTTTCTCGCCTACAGATCCTGTTGAACCGCCAGCTAATCACTCCTGAGACGGAAGTCCGAAGCGAGCAAGGTGGATATGCAGCCTTGAAGTCGATCCGTCAATTACGTTGGCAGCTTCTTATGGAAGGTGACTCCTTCTTGGAGCCTGTGGCCTGTGCCCTTACTGTCTTGGACATCATCAACTCCATCTTGAGCCGCCATTCGTCATTTGCTGCCGAGGGAATCCTAAAGACTCCTATTCCTCGTGCAAAGCGTGTGTTTGGTCAACGTAAATACTTGGCCTACATTGCTCAGCTGATGCTGGTGAATAATCCAACACTAGTGGAGAACGCCGCAGATACGATCCGCATAATTACAGAGAATAACGAGGATGCCATGGCGAAATTGTATCTCACAGGTATCTTCTTCTTTGCCATGGCCTACAGTGGCAGCAACTTCCTGAAGATCAGCAACATGCTGTACGCCACTCACTTGAAGCAACACTTCCGTACCTCTGCAGAGAGTCTGACTGTCGATGTTCCTATCAGCAAGCGATCGATTTTGGGAACCATCCTGCCCGAGTCAATGATCTGCTTGCTTGACAATTATGGCCCTGAGGAGTTCACAAAGAAACTTCTCGGGAACTTTGATACTCCCGAAGTGATTTGGAAGTATGAGATGCGCAAGCACATGGTGGAAGAGGTGCTGAAACACATCGGCGACTTTGGAAAGAAGCTGAGAGAGAATCCTACTCTGCTGTTCGATTATGGTCCAATTCCTCAGGTGAAGTATCCTGAGCTCGAGGAGGAGATGTGGTGCCACAACTACTACATTGCTGCTCTCTGTGACGAGAAGCGATTCAACAACTGGCCCATTAAGAAGCCTGTGGAGTTACTGCGCGCAATTCTGGATCGGTGGCGAATCGAGAACACCAAACAGGCTCCCGGTGTGAGCGAAGAGGAGGCCTACGCGATCTTAGGATTTGGCCCTGACGTGGAACGTCCTGATGAGAACACGTTGAAGAAAGAGTATCGTAAATTGGCTCGTAAGTACCATCCCGATAAGAACCCGGAGGGTCGTGAGACCTTCGAGAAGATTCAGAAGGCTTTCGAACTCCTGTCGAATACTCGAACACGTACCGGTGGTCCAGATCCGGTGAACATCATGCTCATCTTGAAGGCGCAGCGTATCATCTACAGACGATTCTCGGAGAAGCTCGCCGAGTACAAATACGCCGGCTACGAGTTCCTTCTGCCCATCCTCACTCTAGGTGAGGATGAAATGCTGACCGTAGAGCGCTGTCCCCAGTTGGAAGTGGCTTCTGAATTGCTCTACTACACTTGCTCGTGTACGCCTTACAACTGCAAGGAGTTTATCATCCAGAAGGGTGTGGATATCGTGGCCGCTCTGCTGAATCGCTGCACGATTGTACCTGAGACGGAGAGCGAGGATCCTCGCATTCCTGTCGGTGAGAATCTGATGCATGTGATCAGTTATGCTGCGGGCTTGGAAGAGGGTCGCGCCATCATGGAGACCATCTCCTACCTGCCTACCGATATCGCTCGATATCCGCTGATGATTCAGTCGTCTCGTCTGGTACAGTACGGATTGGAGGCCATCGCCAATGCTTCGTTGAGTGCTGCCTTGCAGGACAAGCTTCTAGCCAGCACATCCTGCGTGCTGTGGTCTGTATTGCCGCTCCTGTTCCGTTTTGATCCTTCGCTGGAGGAGAACACTGTGGTGGAAATGGAGGAAACTGCGCACAGCCAGCATGCTGCCAACAACAACTGCAAGCGAGCTGCTCTAGCCTTGGCTCGTCTTGGAGGCTATTCTCGTGTGGACCCGAAGGCTCCACGGAACAAGGAGATCCGTCGCTATCTCAGCAAGCTGCTGACACCTCCTGTCGCTGCCAAGCTAGCTGACGAGGACTATGTGGATCTGTTGACCATTCTAAATACCCGCAAGGAAGTACCTCGTTTGATCTGGACAGGTGAGATGCGCGATCAGCTTCTCGACTTCGTCTCTGCTCGTATTCACGATCAGAGTGAAACTGGTAATCCTAATCTGGAGCTGGTGAACGACTTTGTGTTCGATGCTATCAAGGAGGAACTGATCGTTGGAGATGTCTATGTGCGTGTGTACAATTCTCAGAACCCCAAGAACTTCGAGCGTGCCGATGAGTTCTGCAGCGACTTGCTCGACTACCTGCATGAGCAGCGTAAGGGTGAGCCAGATGAGCTGGGTATTATCTCCGGCAAGTATGAGCCCCTCTGCAAGAAGAGTTTCGTGCAGATGGTGCTGCGAGCTCTCTGCCTCGTGCTGACCAACACGAAGGATCTCGCTCTCACCGTCACGAGTCCGACTGCAATTGATGACCTGTTCAGTTTCTTGCAGCCAGATGAGGACAACGAGTACGAAGAGACAGATCGTCTGCGTGATGCTGCTTTTGAGGTGTTGAAGATTCTCACTCCGCTTGCTCCTTGTGCGAAGGTGATGATTAAGGAGCAGGAGATTCCTTGGATCCTCAAGATGCTGTATGCCGATTGTTTCCCTTGCCGTTTGCCCTCGCTCGACTTGCTTTGCCGTCTCGCAGAGACTTCCGAAGCAGTGGCAGAGTGTCGTCGTCTCAACGTTGTGCTGGTCGGCATCTATTGTCTGTGCCGCGATGAGGATCAAGTCGGTGCACAGTATCGTATGAGCGCGGCTCGTTTGTTGAATCGACTTTGCAACGACGAAAAGGAAGGTCCGAAGGTGATGCTGGAGCTTCGTCGCTTCATGCCGTCGGTTCTGGTGAATAAGATCAAGGACCAAGTGGAAGTGGTATGCTCGCAGTTCGATAGCGAGCACGAGACTCCAGAAATCATCTGGACTGGACATATGCGTGCTCAGCTGCGTGACAAGGTGGAGGATCTCGCTCACGAGTGGAACCAGGATCTTTGGGATGAAAAGGAGTTCTCACTACCTCGCGGCTTCCATATGGAGTATCCGGAGTTGGCTCAGGAGCTTTACGTGGGTGGAATTTACATCCGTCTGTATCTCAAGGATCCCAAATTCCCTCTGCGTAATCCAAAGGACTCTCTCGAGGGTTGTTTGAAGATGTTCTTTGTGGAGGCGAAGTACGAACAGGATCGTTTGGCAGGCAAAGAGGTTAAGCGCAACGACGATGAGGAGAAGTATGTGGATGCCACTCAGCCTGAGAGTCTGAAGGAGAATGTACTGTCCACGATCACTTCCGGAATCGCCTGCCTGTTGAAGTCGACGCCTACGTTGTCAGAACATGTGGCTATGTTAGATTATCCGAAGAAGCTTGTGTCAACACTGAAGACAGCAGTGAAATTGGCACCACGCAGCGATCTTACGATGTCTGTGATCCGCATCATGCACGATGTAAGTGAGGAGGAGTGGATGAATTGTAGATTGGAAGCGACAAGACTTGTGCTAAGAAGATGTGCTCGAAGGATACGTTCCGTGCATTTAAGGCCTTGCTAGAAGACCCCGGCCAGAACGCAGACTACATTATGGAGACATTCCGCATTATGTGGAAGGCGGATAAGAGAGGCTTCTCGCAAATGGGAGTGGACCAGAAAATGATCAAGTTCTTCCTGAAGCTTCTTGAGCACCCGATGAAGGATGTAAACGATGTGAACCTAACGAAGGTGAACATCATCCAAGTGCTGAAAATCATGGAGAAGACGAACGAGGATGCCGCAGCCACATTATCTGAGATTGAGGAATGGGACCGATACAAACATCAGAAGCACGATCTCTTTGTGAGTAGGAACGAGGCTGCTGATCAGTTCATCGAACAAAGTAATAAGATTCTTGCACTAGAGAATAAGGAGTGAGCTTGATTTCTTTGTTAACACAAACACTTCAATTCCTATGATTGTCGTAGTGGCTCTGACGTGGCTCTCTGGGTCGATCATCAGACCGACTCTCTCTGTGATCATCGTATCGGAGCGAGCGATCCTCTCTATGACGATCATCATAGCGAGCAGAATGATCATCTCTGCGGTCGTCATAGCGACTGGAACGGTCTTCTCGGTGGCGATCGTCATAATGGGATCGATAGTCTCTGCGATCATCCCTTCTGTCGTCTCTTCTGTCATCCCTACGGTCCTCTCTGCGGTCCTCTCTACGATCATCTCTACGATCATCTCTGCGATCATCTCTGCGATCATCTCTGCGATCATCATAGTGATACGAGCGGTCATCTCTACGGTTATCATAGTGGTATGCACGATCATCATATCGTCCGCGATCGTCATAACGTGGACGACTATCATAACGATAGCGATCATCGTATCGACTCGAGCTCTCTTCGTAGCGTCCGCCATATCCACGATCCTGACGGTAGTAGTCTCGAGACGGACTTCGATCATAATGATAACGATGTGAGGCACGACTACGACTACGACTACGACTACGATGACGATAGTTGTGATCTCGATAACCATCTACGCATGAGGAAACTCGTGTACCAGAACAGCGTGTGTAGCTCTGACTCTCTTTTCCCATGTCTATTCATAACACCAACACCCAATCATCCTACAAACACCAGGAGTTGGCTTATATCCCCTATTCCGCTTCGATAATTGAACAAGTAATTCACGGCCATATAACTCATATCTGACACCTTAGACAAACTATACAGGCCTACTTCTCTTCAAGAGCCTTCTTCGCATCGTCCGGACTCTCATATGTGACAAATCCAAAGCCCCTTTGAATTACCCACAAAAACTGTACTGAACCTGCTTCTTCCGTCTCTGTCTCTCATTACTTTTAGCTCGGCAATCTTTCCGAACTTATCGAACAAACCATGCAAGTCATCTTCCGTTACACGATCACTCAGTTTTCCAAGATAGCTAAATGATTAAATCCCATATGAAGGAGTCAACATATTGGTTCCATCGTTTTGATTCTTACTTCCATCGTCATACTCATATCTTAGACGATTCGAATAACCTGATCTTTCCCGTGAGGGACTTTTCTCCTCAGAATGCCTTGAACCTGAACGACTCACGGAACGAACTTCCTGCCTTTCTCTTGATGGATCAGAACTATTAGACATCGTAAATAGCCTGTTAGATTTCTAGTCCAGGATAAAGCCTTATGGTTTGAAATCACCATTATGAGCTACCCGCGGGAATCCGCCTCTTTTGCCCGTTCAGTAGCGACCGAAAAAGGAGCATATTGTGATTTTCATTCTGTAGATTATCGAGAATGGTATTATTCTAAGTGTTCTGGACCTTATGAAATAGGCATATACTCTTAAACCGTATCTAGACTGCATTCGCACGACTCTTCGTGCCTCTTTAGTGCTACAAAACTTCCCATCAGAGTCTGTTGAACGCCACAACAAGCCTGAGGTGGAGTATCCGTAAAATTTGGAGGGTTGTTGTCAACTAGATCATCCAAGATATCGACAATGAAACCAATTCTGATATGTCGTAATGCGCGTGAGAAATGCCTTATCGAGCCATCTATCAACTCATTACGCATTAGTATCACAATCAAACAGGCAGACGAGATGGAAGTCATTCTCTGCAGGAACTTCACTCGATTTCTAATGCAGCGATCGGAGCAGTTTGTGATCCTTCGAAGAAAACCAATCGCCGTTGGTTCTTTCCTTTCTTTTCATATCTAGGGATACGACATCAGTTTCCTGTTTACATTCTCACATCTCGAGGACTATAAACGTGAAGAGCTCATTAGTTTTGTGATCGATTTTATGGAAGGAATTGACGCTGAAATTAGTGAAATGAAGATTAACGTGAATGCCAGAGCTCGTAGTGTGGCCTCCCAGTTTATGCGAGGTTTTATGTAATTATACGATACACTTATGTTTCTTATAAACAGCGCAAACCCACAGTTGCTTTACTCCGCGTCATTCTGTGGAGGACGCAATTTGGGACCTCCAGCTTCTTTCGCCATAATAATCTGGTCTACCTTCAGAATGGTGATCGCTGCATTCACTGCCAAGCGCAGAGCGTTTCTCTTCGTTGCATACACATCCAGAATCGGCTTTTCTCCACTCTTCACAACCTTCACATTCTCTCCCTACCCTTCATCGCCCTCTTCTCGCCTACCTCGATATCCACTCCCATTCCACACTGTATATCTGCTGTGTATTTCTCTGTCAGCAAGCTCAGCACTGTCGCCGCGTTCATCCCAGCGTTCTCAGCGAGCGTGCGAGGCACCATTTCCAGCGCTTCTGCGAACTATCCGTCACTCCTTTCCATCATCCCCACCTTCCGAACGGCATACTGATCAAGCCCAGGACACTCCTCTCCAAACGCAGCCACCCTCACAGCCATGGCCATCTCGGCACCGCCTGCGCCCACCACCAAGCGTGGATCTGTGCACAGCGTCTTCACCGAGTTCACCCCATCGTCCACAGCTCGCTCCACGTCCTCCATCAGGTTCTCCGTCGAGCCTCGGATGACTACCGTGGCAATTCGGCCGCCGCCGTTCTCCTGACGCAGCACGATCACCTTCTTCCCGCCGATCTCCACAACGTCCACGGCAGAGCACGAGCCGATCTCCTCTGCGGTAGGAGGACCCACGCGCACCAGTGCAGTGGCACCCAGTGTCTTGCAGATTCGACGCAAGTCGAACTTGCTGCCCACCGACACTCCCATGATGCCGAACTTGTTAAGGAAGTGACGCGCGATCTCGGAGATGCTGCCGCCGGCGAAGATCACGTTCACTCCTGTGCGAGCGATCGCCTCGATCTCGTCTCCGAAGGCGGTCTCTTCTCCTCGCGTGAAGTGCAGGAGTTCGTTCGCGCTTTGGATCAGCACGGTGCCCTTCGTCTCGGAGCTGGAGGCCTCCAGACCGCAGGTCAGCACGAGTACCTTGGCGTCTTTCACGTGCAGCACATCGTTCTGAGGGAGGTTCATCAGCACCATTCCGGCCATCATGTGCGTCTGAGCGATGCTGCCGCCCAGCAGACGCACCGTTCGCACGTTATCCACGTCCAGCTTGGGAGCGGCGGGGGCCGGGAGGAGCGTGTAGATGCACGCCTCTGCGATGGCGCGAGCCAGGACGTCCTCGTAGCCGTACTGCTTCGAACAGATCACCGGAAGAATAGCCGAGGTCACGCTGTCCACGTCGCGGAGGTCCGACACGGTCGTAGTGGCGAGCTCTAGGGGTGAGAGCAGCAGAGCAAAGGAACCGTCGAGAGTCTTGTAGGCCACATCCAACGCCTTTTCATAGCCAGTAATGATGTCGTTTACATGCACACCCTAACTGAATAAGCAGACACTCTCTCTACCATAATGAGCAATTCCTCGGCCTTCGAAAGCAACTCGCCAGCGAACGAAATGACGAAGTTTGTCCCATCACCCACCTAGAGCTGAAAAGAGACAGAAATGAATACTTCCTGCTCCTGCTTCTGTGCGGCTTCAACAATCAGTTTAGCAGCAGGATGAACAACTTCCATCTCCTTGACAACTGTTGCTGCATCACTTGTTATGAAAATTTTGTCCAGATGGTTAATAACTAGCTTGAACATACCTTTTCATCACAACAAAACTCAAGTCATACCATTTGGACCCATGGAAGTACGATTAATATCCGATAGTTCTTTGCAAGCATCGATATTGCGAATTATAGCATCTTGGGTTCCAGAAAAGGACTTGTAGCCACTTCGCAGTAACCCTTTGAAACCAGCTCCAGAATTAATCTAATTTATTAGATAATCTGTTCCCGTATGTACCTGCATTGGAAACAAAAGAATTGAGAAACACTCTGCGAAAAAGCAGTGTTGGTTCAATATAGTGCTGTTTTCTGGAATTAGTCAATCGTCTCTTTTTCAAAGTACCAACATTCCTGGCAACAACAAAAGAAAACAGAGGTGCAACAAACAGAGAACAAGGCAATAACAATTTACAACGAAAAAGTTGTAAACGGATCAAATTGAATTGAAGATGCTATTCCTCACAATCTCTTCCAATTTTTACCCGAGAAATCAGCATCGGCACACTCCACGCCTTCTTGTAGACTCACTTTCTCTCCAACCTACTTGGCAATCATCTCCGAACCCTACTTCTGACAGAAGAGAGATCGTCGTCGCTGCCAAGTTGCCTACCTCATCATCCGTACAGTCCTGAACCATCCCGATGAGCACGCGAAGAGCAGCTTCTTCGCTGATAGTCAATTTCTCCTAAAAATCACCGAATGCACAAACCTGCGATTCGTTCGCCGAACACACCAAATTGCTCATGTAGTACACGAACTCGATGAACAGCCCATGGTTCCTCGACGGATCCAGAATCAACGCATTCACCGCATGGAACAACGGACTCTGCAGAATCGACTCCACTGCATTCTCTCCTCCAGCCGCCAAGTTTCCCAGCACGAAAATGACGAGCCAATACACATAGTCATCAGAGACGTCGACAGAGATCGAGTGAGTCCCGACGTGCTGCAGAAACTCGAAAAGCACATCCAGAATGCCCTGCGACATAAACCCTTCGCACAGTTCATCGGAAATTGGAACCAGATTCGAGACTGTTTTCAACGCCACGATGGAGTGGAGACGAGAAATGGAGTTCATCAAAATAGGAGCAAATGAATCGAAGATGGGCTACGTTGCAACACAAGTCGATTCCTACGATAACAAAGGTAGAATAGTAGTAAGGAATTGTCTCATCATTCACTGAAATAGCGTAAAACACCAAAAGAAGATTATCTAGAATTACATGAATATCCGACTGGTTTTCAGAGTCAGAGTAGAGGTCAACATAGTAGCTTCCGACCTCGGTTAAAGTGCTGTTAATTGACACCACTTGCGAGACATCCGCGTGCTTTCCATCACAGGGTTTGACAAGGGCAACTAGTAAAAAGGAAGTATCTCTTACAATTTCGATATTGTCTTGAAACTAAGCATGATGAAAACAAATAGAACAGACATTCTGCAAAACAGATTCCAAAGAAGGCCAAATTTCATTGTTCGAGAAATTAATTTGCTCCTCTTGGTCTACAAGTACGATACTTGCGATTGAGCGTAGTACTTGGGGAAGAACACTTTCCGTAGCATCATTCAACAAATTTACAAGTGAATTGTGAATTCCAAGGTCAACAAAAGTAGATCGCTAAATAAAAGAGAACAACAACCGACCAACCTGTTCAGGTGTACTCTCCTGGTAAACAGCAACAAAAAGATCCAGCAACTCCAGAATTAAATTAGAGTTATCTGTATCGAAAAGAAGCACAAGATTTGAGATGTTGTCATTATCGATCATCTCACCTACAGAAATTTCTTTATCTAATGTTGTAATGACTATTGAATACAATATACTTTCTAAAAGAGTATGAATAGAAGAAACAAGTGCAACTAAATCTGTTGGATCTGAAAAATCGTAGGAAGAAACAAGATCGGTCACCTATACTCGATAAAAGACTAAGACAAAAACCGAGGGACTCAACTCCCGTTGCTCTAAACTTTCAAATAAAGCACTTCCCTAAACTTTATAATACCACATAATACTATACTAGTGATGACATCTTTCACAATAAAGAACGATGAGGTGATCGGGTTTTGAACAAACAGAATAATGCTGATGAATTACTGTCTTTGATACATTACTATCAATCCTCTCCGAATTAGTTCTAGCATTCGTTGGGGAAATGACTACTTCCAAATCACAAATGACAGAAGGTTTCTGTTTAATGAAAGTCTGTACTGTGTACTCGCTACGAACTCCGGACTTCAAATATGGAATCACCAGAGTCAAGAAACCATCCAATATCTACAATTCAAAACTCACCCAGAAACGAACATCAAACGTGATTCCCTCAATCTGCAGAGCATGAGTAAAACGATTTTCATTCTCAAGCATACCTCCATGGGCAAAGAAATCCATCCAATTCAACAACAATCTTCGTTCCGATTCTTGCCATTCCAGATTATCAATCGTATTCTGAATAACAGGAATTGCCACTTCTTCTGGCATTGCAGGTACTTCCTCATTATACTCATTCCATTTCGCTGGATTACGAGCGATGTATCGTGATAACTACACTTCAAATTCTTCTCTGTTTCTACTCGTCTCGCCCAATCAAAGTTTCCAAACTCGGCAACAACATTATCTTCTTCGTTTTGATTAATCTGTGTGCTGCTTACATCCTCGCGTTGCATCAGATCTCTCTCCAAGGCCTGTCTTGCTCGTCGTTCTCTCTGTACATGCTCTCGAATAGCAGAATCTTCCTCCATCAACTGACGCATTGTCTGTTTCAATATACGTTTCTGCTGGTAGCTGTTCTCAAGACCCACTTTCCAGTGCTCAATCTTCGCTTCACCCTCTTGAATCAGTGACTGTGTGTTTTCCAATTTGGTTCGATGCGTATCCAAAGCAATACGAAGACGATTGTTCTCCTCTGTCACCGATTCCAGCTGAGACTGCATGCGAATCGTTTCTTCGGAAAGAGTTTGTGTTGCCGCTTCTCGCGCAGCTTGCTCACGGAGCAAAGCAGCTTGGAGGTCAGACACTTCCTGCAGTCGCTGTATCAATGACTCATCCTTTGTTGCTTCTAATGTTTGTAGTTTGCTGATCGATTCTTCGTATGAACGGATTTTCTGATTTGCAATGGAAAGTTCGTTCGTGAGATTCTATAGATAACCACACACACAAGATAGTACTTCATTTGCTTTCTTTACTTGACTCAGCTCTTCACGAGACTGCTTCATTTCCTCTTCCAGTGTCATCTTATCCCGCATAAATCCCTCCATCTCTTTTTTATAAGCCTCTAAATTCTGCTCGGCATATGTTACTCGGTTTTCTATCTTCAATTTCTCTTCACTAAATCGTGACTCGCTTTTCTGAATCTTCGAATGCAATGATTCCAATTCCTTCTCCTGGGACCTTACGACTTCCTCTGTACGAGTGTACTGCGATTCTTTCAGACGGAGATTACTCGCTTCTGTACGAGCAGCTGCCAACATCTCTTCATGCTGGTGTAACTCGGCCTCCAATCGCCTCACCTCTGCAGTTAGCTTGTCTACCTCAGTTGCTTTTGCTTCTAACTGGCTACGCAAGTTATTTAAAACCTCCGGCGACTCCACCGCTCTTTCCACCTGATGCACTTGTCTCTCTAGAATTGCCACTAATTCCCGTGCAGCAGCCTCTGAAGCTGCTAATCGCTGCTGCTCCACAGAAGCTGCACTAAGTTGCTGCTGCTGTGCCTCGAGTTTTGCTCTCAACTCGTTCTGCTGTGTCTCCGACTCAACGACCTGCTGTCGTAGTGTTGATGACTGCTGCTTCACCGTTTGGATATCCTCCAAGAAATGCTGGCTATTAGAACGCTCTGTTGCGAGATCGGAAGAACAATGAGCCAGTTCTTCTCGAACGCCAGACAAGGTTGCAGAAGTGATTTCCAATTGTTTGGCGGTTTCATTCATATGAGACAGTGACTCATCAAGATTGCCCTGCAGCTCCAGATTCTTATCATTCTGCTCCCTCAACTGTGCTTCAAGCACTTTCACTCTCTCAGAGAGCTGCTCATTCAAATTCCTAAGAGTGACTGGCTAAAAAAGTCTAAACGAAAGCTCGAGATTTTTCTTCTGAAGACCCTCAGAATCATCGACAGACTCCATCTTGGTCTGCTGAAGGGTTTCAAGCTGAGACGACAAGAGCGTCCAGTCAGCTGTACGTTGCGTTAATGTCTGCTCTTGTTCCATTACTTGTTTCTATGGTTCATACCGCATATTTCAAGTACACGTAGAGATGCCACAGTTTCAACAAGAGTGGTATTCTCAGCACGCTGCTGCTCCAAAGAGGATCGTATCTGTTCCAGTTCTGTAGACCGCTCAGCTACCTCCTTGTGAAGAGTCTCCTTGGTCTCCTATACTAGTACTACACACCAACCTCTACATCGTGAAGCTTCTTTTCGTGTCTTAAGTCTTCTCGTAAACGATTATTCTCTTCTTGGCACGCAGTCAGTTCCATTTCACTCTTGGAAGCTGACGTACCCTGCAGTTCGCTGGGTGTCTGCTGCAATAGTTCCATGCTCTTTTTAATTGATTCCAATTCATCCATATGTTTCTAGAGAATACAGCAACGATATAATGAACCTTAAGTAGTGCTGCTTTATCAAGGTCAGCATTCTTCACATCGGCAGACATTGAAGACACCAAACGATCCAGCTTTAGCAATTCTCGTTCCTTTTGTTCCAATAAAACCTACAAAGCTAAAATAAAGACAGGATCTCATACTTCTAAATCAAGATTTACATTTTTTAACAGTGCTACTTCAACTTCGGGTGAAACACAACTCTTTCCATTATTTTCACGCTCAGCTGACTTTCTTTTCTGCAGTAACACGTCTGCAAACTTAAATAATTAAGATTATTGTACCCATAGGACGATTTACAGACTCGCATGAAGCTTTCACTTTCAGGAGAATATCACTCATGCTAAAAGTCAAAGCGGTCAATAGTACACACCTAAACAAAGCTACGATAATATCCAAGAAACAGATGGGACTAAAAAGTGGCGTCTTTTTGGAATGGCAAAAGTAAGCAGTGTGAATGACAAAGTATGTGTTTCATGCAAGAACATTATGTTATCAGCAAGAAATGTTCCACAAAGTACATTCCAAATACAACAATTCTCACTACCTCCGTAATCAATGCCTGTTAGAACAGCAGGATGGAAAAAAGTACGGAACCCAAAACAAAGGGAATCAATTTATTAGGTGATTTCAAACAAAATAGTCAACAACGTCCCTATCCCCTGTGCATCAAAAGGAGCAGGGGTGATTCTATTCATTCCAAATAACTAATAACAATAGAATATTCTAGAGTCATATATACCGCATAACCGGTTATTTGACAGTACTGGCGGATAATATTTCTATCATAATCCCTATGGATAATTCACAGAATTCTAAATATAACAATGTAGGTGTCTGTATAATTCATCGTGAAATGTCTTACTACGTGTGTGGGATTGTATAGTTGCTCACTGTAGTGTAGATGGCTCTACGACGATTAAACAAAGAATTACAAAGTCTTAGTCGGGATCCTCCACCAAACTGTAGTGCTGGACCTATTGGTGATAATATATTTAAATGGCAAGCTACAATTATGGGACCTAAAGATAGTCCCTACCAAGGAGGTGTTTTCTTCCTTAACATATCGTTCCCTGCAGGTACTCATTAAATATATATTTTAGTGTAGAGTATCCTTTCCAACCTCCCCGATGTACATTTGTAACGAAGATCTACCATCCTAATATTAATTCTAGTGGAGGCATTTGCCTGGACATCCTAAAGAATGAATGGAGTCCTGCTCTGACCATCTCAAAGGTGCTATTATCCATTTGCAGTTTACTTGATGACCCAAATCCTGATGACCCACTAGTCCCTGAGATTGCTAGAGTTTGTAAAGAAAACCCTGCATTATATAGGCAGACTGCAGCCGAGTGGACAAAGAAGTATGCTATGTAAAAGCTTCCATTGTTTGATTCACAAACATCTCACAATTATTCACTAGGAGCATCGTCAAATCCATAAGGATGCTTAA
>JZRM01000142.1:0-25132 GCA_000963415.1 Blastocystis sp. subtype 6 | reverse complement strand
CATACGATATTCAGATGTGATTTTGAGGTGTTTATTGATAATATTGTTCTGTTTATTTGAAACTGTGACTGTAGTTTAAGATCCTTTTGCACTGTGTAGCTTTCTTCATATCACTTCAAGCTGGTCATTACTCCTGATTTGTACCCAATCAAATGTTGAACAAACAGATAAGATTACAATTGCATTCCAACCCAATAAATAAATCTGCAGAATTGATAAAATACGAATAACCAAAAAAGATTGCGATAATCTGCAAACCAGCGTAGATTCACAATCAAGTGCTCCGGATCATCAAAATACTGTTCCAAGTCAACTCCTTCCAGTTCTTTCTCCTTTCCCTGGACTACTAGGATGAACCGATTCACCCAAATCGTCAGCTGGATCAGCACTCTAGCAAGAATATTCACTTCAAACCGATGAATAGGCGCACACAGACGTACCGGTTCTCGTTGTCGTTGCGTGGCTACAGTTCTGAAAAGGAAACTTCTCTACGAATCAGGCTGCACACAATATTTCTACGATGCTGTCCATCACGCCCTGAAAGCTATCTGAAATCGATTCATTCTGATTTCCAGGTGATTCGATTCGCTTGCATGTTGCCAAAAATGAGTTTTCGTCAAATTCCAGAATACGCGCCCATTTCCGAATAACCTCTTCATTCTTTGCTTCTTCTTCCCTCCAGAGACACGAAGCCATCTTTTCCACCAAACAAAGATACAATTCTCGCTTGTTGTAGGACATGCTCATCTTTGTTTTCACCTGTACTCCCAGAATCTATAATTAATCGCGGTTACTTCCATTACTCGCAGCCCTCCAAGCAATGCACTACTTTGATTACGAAGTTTGGCGTCATCGATCTGTCCGTGTGTCCCCACAGTTTCAATAATCGAGTCGCAGACGTTCAAAATCGCAAGGACGTTCGAAGAAAGCGCAGAAGCCACAGTGAAAACAATATCATGCATGCATGTCTTCGAAAGCGAATTCGAGGCGATAGAACGCACCAATAAGATAAGAAGTCCACGATAGAACATGTAGTGGCGACAGATGAACAGCTGATACGAGGAAATTTCGCTCTCTTGCTTCCAAGGAGTGATGAATGTGCACCAGCACTTGACAAGCTAGACAATCAGAAAACACGACTATCACTACATCAGAAAGTTGGAGACGGGATTTCGAAGCTGAAAACGAGGTGTCGAAAAAAGCGAAATACTTTGCAAAGAAATAAAAGAGGGAAGGTGTGAGGGCATCGAGATGCTCAGAAGTACCATCTCGTTGAAGATTTGGATTTGTTTGAAGATGACGAATCAGGTTTGTTAGACAAGAAATCATAACAAGGGAAGGGCACGGCAGAATCTATTCGACAAGAAGAAAAGGAACATACAGAAATAGGGAGTAATGTTGATGATTGGAGCAAGCGATTCCAGTCACTGATGCATGTGTCTCGATTCAGCCAGATTTCTGCAACTGCAGAAATAAGGAAGAAATCAGGACGCTGGGAGGAAGGAGCCATTGGAGAAGAGCCTATCACCGGTTTCGAGATTGTTTGAGGGTCAATTAAGTAATTCATGATATGTATAAACAACTGAACAGCTGTGATTCCGAAAGCGGATTTATCGTATGTAGAAGGGGGAGAAGGGCCGAACGGATTGACTGTCAAGTCGGAAAGACAGCGGAGAAGACGAAGAACG
Source organism: Blastocystis sp. subtype 6 (assembly GCA_000963415.1). NCBI lineage: Eukaryota > Bigyra > Opalinata > Blastocystidae > Blastocystis > Blastocystis sp. subtype 6. Next base: position 23,444 of record JZRM01000142.1, on the reverse strand, counting down.
AAGAATTCGAAGGGAGTGACGTCAATAGTATCTTTGGTCTTGGAAGAAGGATTGTGCGAGAGGAACTGCGAATAGAGCAACGGGATCGTTGGAGGGTATTTAGGATCCTGAGAAAGATGGATGGTGATGAAGGAGTTGAAGGAATGAGGAGGGAAAAGTTTCGTAGAGAGAGGTAGGAATACGTTCCCATTATCTTGGAGAAGAACTGGAAACAGATGAAAATGCTTCTCAGGATAGCAGCCAAATACCGCTAGAACGAGCTCAGAGACTGTCATGTCACGGTTTTTCTTGGAAAATAAGTGAATATCACTACACAGAAAAGGAGGTCAGCACTAGTACATATTTTCTTTAATAGCAGAAGGCAGTCTCTCCGCATGTTTGACAGAACCTACTTCCTTCCCTTTAAAGATAAACGTCTCGGTGGAATAGTTAGACAGGATGGAAGCAGAATAGGTGTCGAATACCTCTTCTGAACCACAAAGTGCCTTCATAATATCCTTAAGACAGATAAACAGCGAATTCTTTTTAGATACCGATAGAAAGTTCCCAAAGAGTCTACAACCTCACTTTCATGTCAAAACAACCTACTCTGCGTCATCGCAGTAGTACTCCTTCAAGTACTGAAAGATTTGCAAATCATTTCGTTCATTCAGCCTCCTCTTTAACTCAATATCCATTTTAGGATGTCCGAGAGACTCGATCTAGGAATTCTGCTTTTCCCAGAAAACAGAAATCGGCCCTACTTTTGGAATCAAACAAACAATCAAAATAAAAGAAATAAACGACGAAGCAAGCGTTAGATCGACTGAAGTTTCTGCTGAACCAGTCCAGCCCTCTCTCCCAGCACATTCCACAGCGCATTAAACAAGTCCGGAGAAGAATGCATCTGGATCGACTTGATCATGTGCAGAGCCTGCTGCTCCACTCCGGCATTTCCAACACACCCCACAGCCTGGCAAAGTACCTCCAGAATTTTCGACAGATTCTGCTGCTCTTTCCCCAACAGCATCTCATCGCCCTTGTCGAGAAGTCGGCAAAGAATCAATACACAGGCCTCCATCTGCTCTCCATCGCTCAGAGGCAGATGATTCAGCCAAAACAGAAAGTGTCTGTCCACCGATCCAATCGACTTTTCACAGTAAAGACACAGCTTTCCAATCGCAATCACATCCAACCCATTGGCGTCAGAATAGCAAGATTCCCGCGAAACAGGGTCATCGAGCGTATCCTCCAACTCCTTCACACATTGCTCTGCCACCTCCCACAGTAAGTCTCCGCCAAACTCTGCTGCCATGCCTAATCCCTGCGCCGCCACCTCCCGAATCGTCGGATTGGATGCATGGATTTCACGGCGGAATATAGGAATAAACTGAGGATAGTAGATATAGGCCTCTTTTCCACAGTACTCAACAATCTTCTCCATCACCAACAAAGCCAAAAGACGATCTCCCGCGGTTCTGGAAGGGTCGCAACAGTCCATCATATCGGAGAGAAGAATCTCGTGGATTAAAGGCAAAGCAAACTCTGAGTGTCCATTCAACAACTCTCCCAGAATGCTGGCAATCCAATAATGCGCCTGGTTTTCGTTCTCCTCAATCTCCTTGTACTCTTCCACCTCCTCCTCGTCCCAGTCTTCTCTCTCCACATCAGCACTGCGAATCGCTCTGCGCTCAAACGACACCTTGAGGGCATCGTGCAACACCTCAACGATTCGAGCGACCTCTGCTCCTTGCATGATCGGAATGGGCCGTCCTCTGTGCAGTACTGACTTGAGGATGCAGTAGTAAAGCGTTTGAAGGGCGGGGAATAACAATTCGATGTCTGGCTCGTCTGCAATGAAGGAAAGGAGGATATCAACGAGGTAGAGAAAGGTGTGGCGATAGGTGTCAACAGCTGTGGGCTCTTGGAGAGTTTCAGAAATGGCAATGAGCAGATCAGGCATGCAAGCTAGCGCAGACATCTGAATGTCATCGAAAGAAGAGGTACAGAGTGGAGGAAGGGTCTGCGAGATGGCAGAGAGATAGGCCTGAAGACCTCCATGAAGAGTGTTGAGGAGTAGCACAAGGGTGCGACAAGCAATCGCCTTTTCCTCCATTGCATTGGTTCGGATAGTGTCCATGTCGTCCTAAAGATGATAACAGTACAAAGAAAGTACATCCAGATCGTCAAAAAAGTCGGCCACGTTCTCGCTTGTCTTATCGACCTCCTGGCTCGCAGTTTTGAGCAGAATCGGCACGATCGTGTCAATATATGGAAGGAAGTCATCTTTCAGAGCCACACACATACGACCCCACGCCTAGCACTCATCAACGAACCTCATCTCTACACTCATCATCGAATTCTTCATCTCCGAAGACTCTTCGACCTCTCCCATGCCCTCATGATACATCACCTCCAATACTTCGCGGGCATCATTGCGATATTCACTCACGCCAGCTGCTGCTCCCACACAAGTGATACACTCAAGAGCTGTCGACCGGTAGGAGGATCGATCTGTGCTGATCGATAGACGATTCACTGCTTCTGGAGGATGCGTATACAGTGGTTTGATAATGGGCATCACAGACGAATAATACGGTGCAAACAACTCGCCTACACAGTCTGCGATCGATGCGATGGCAGCTAGAATCTATCCGTTCATGAAACTCCACAAATCGAACTTGTTTTTGAACAAGAATGGGAGATGTCTGAAGGGCCGAGACAAGAGCTGCAAGCATGGTTCCAAGAATAGGCTGCAGGATCGATGCATCGGCACCGTCAACGAAGTTAATCAACGCTGCAGCAGTTATAAATCGCACTCGCACCGGCTGATCGACGCGAAGGAGACTAAAGATGGCGTTGAGGGCTGAAACAGGGAGTTCCTGCTGTAAAAAGGGTTGGAAGTCCGTGGCTAGTTGGCCGAGACAACGGACTGATGCGTAGCGAACACGCGGGTGCGAATCTTGGAAGGAGGTAATGACATAATTGCAGATCTGCTGGCGCTGCGACGCATCCGTGATAATTTCCCCCACCTGGCAGAGAGTGTACATCACTGCATGTCGACGTCTCCAGTCCTCACTATGGATCGACTCGTCCATCAGAGAATAGAGTGGCGGCAGAAACACTCGGCCACGCAACGCTTGGCTCACTCGCCCCAGCACATCCAACGCATAATTGAACAGCGTAGGCTCGTTCTCTTCCGGCTCTGTTTCATCCTGCTCCCAGAGAGGATCGTCATCAATCGCAACAAGGATCGAAAAGAGGATGTGGAGCAGCGGAATCAGCAATACTGTGGATGGCAACGAACGAATCATGATAGGTGAGTTTTCGATGAGAAGAGTGAGGAACTCTAAGGAGGCTTGGCGCGTGTCGTCATCAATCGAGGTGGACCGAGCGATTGACACCATGGCTTGGATCAAAGACTCCAACTACATGAAATCCACTCCTTAAACACACGTTTTGCTTGAAGAACGTGGCGTGAACCTCTACCAAATCGCTCATCGCACGTATGATTTCGCGAGCAAAGGACACTCGATTGTGGTTCAGCATATCTCCCAGAGCGCGGAGAATGAGCGGGATCAGCGTGACGAACTGGATCGTGTCATTCGTCTCCAACTTGGACAGCAACGCACACACTGCTCGACAGGTCTCCACCTGGATGAGAGGATGATCGTGCTGCTTCAGCGACTGGTGGAAGACAGCGATGAGACTAGGGATGTCATCGCGATCGACCGTAGCGAAGTAGGGGACCAAATAGTGGAGAATCGTCAGACCGCTTAGACGCGTCGCAGGGTCCAGCGACTGAGACAGGGAGAAGAGAATGGGAAGCAGCTCAGGCCACTACACGTCAGCGACAGAGCCGAGAGAAACATAGTTATTCTCCAGAAGATTCAGACCCAGTTCGCCTATGCACTGGCATATCTTTTCGCGAATGTTCAGCTCCTTCTCTGTCTAAACGGTTGCGGAACGCATAGATCACATACCTCCAACAACTGCAGCAACTCGTTTCGGAAAGAAACTTGAAAATCACTACTGAGTTTGAACCAAAGGCCATTCTCAGACACATTAAGCTTTTGACGAATCAAAATGCAAGCAAGATTTCTCACAGACGAGTAGGTAGAAGTACGGAGCACCTAGAACGTCAGCATGCACGAAAACATATACTGATATCAAACAAATCATGTACTGCTCCGGCTGCTTCTCCATATCAGTGATAATGCCTTCGGCAGCTTCTCGATTTGCATTATCACTATCTAGTAGTCTATTGAGCAATTGTTCCATCTGCTGTATTTCCATCTATGGAATAAGCGACTATGATCCAGAAAAGAGCCTACGTTGGTACAAAACACTCTTAGCCAAATACTCAGAGAGATAAAAGCAGAATGAACACAGATTTGCTGACCTTACTAGGAAAGATGCACCTAACTTCTATAGGAGCCTTATTAAATGATTTCAAGAATAAATACTCTTGCCCCAAAATTCCACAATAACCGTTCTTCCCCACTTCTATTCTCTGAAAGTATTCTGACTCCTTACACAGAATGAATGCAGAGGTTTTCAAAAAAATTCGTCCCAAGGCGTTTTATGGACAGTATGGTTGTTTGAGATAACCAACTTGCAGGTTTTTGGAAAATCACATTCGTCCAGACGGAAGAGACCCGGATAATGCTCGTGGTATTTTAATATCGCAAGGTATTTTGCTTTGACTGATTATAACAATCAGGCCACATTGGGACGGCAGATGGATCAAGTTTTGTTCGAATTGGAGGAACAGGAATTCTGTGTGGATTAAAATTGGAATTTGCTCCTGCGACAGATTCTACTGTTACGAAAGGAAAACTGGGTATAGATATCGAGTCTCTGTAATGTAGTCACCTCGATTATACTAACGCCACTCTGTAACTCTTCATTCTACTTGGGTAGACCCACAAACCAATCAAAGTACTACAGCGAAGTGCTGACTCAGATATTTGAAAAGTATAGATACTCTACCTGACCAACTCTAGATATGTTCTCGATTTGAACGAATTGTACAGCCAAGAAACTCAAAAGATAGTTGTTATCCATGCAGATCTCGTTTGCATTGATTATGAAGGTAGTGTGCTCGATGCTTGCTGCTTGGCACTCTTATCTGCGCTTCTGACTCTCCGGATCCCTAAACTGTCACTAAAAGACGATGAGCTCGTATGTAACTATGGTGAGCGAGGTCCATAGATGTGAGTTGTAGAAAATGCCTATGCGCTGACAATCATGGATTATCCTGTGTCTGTCACGTTCGGATTATACAACGAATATGAAGTGATGGATCCGGATGTGTTTGAAGAAAGCATTCTTGACGATACAATTACAGTCGTCCTTGGAGGGAATAATAGAATTGTGTCGATTCTCAAACCTGGAGGGAAATGTATTTCTGAAGAAATGGTGGGTGTGTTACGAGAAAAGGCCAGAAGCAGATATGACACAGTTTACAAATCGATCGAAGAGTTCAAGTGCTCGTATTTAAGTCAAATGGAGATGGAATAAAGAGTTTGTTCAATACAGTCGTTCTTGATACTGCATGACCACTGTACAGATCTCGATGAAATAATCGATTTGCAATAACAACACTGGTTGAAAATGTCCGAAGCTGCTATTACTGTCCGTGTGAGAAAGTTTATGAGAAATCCCCTCTTGAAGCGTCGTCAGATGGTTTATTGTGCGAGAATGGTTCTCAGAACTAGACTATCGAAGTTATTCATCCTAAGCGTGCCTCCGTCTCCAAGAATGAACTCAAGGGTATCCTTGCCAAGAAGTACAACGTCTCTGACGATAAGTGCATTATTCTCTTTGGTTTCCAGGTTGCTTTCGGTATACTATCTTTATGAGTGTTTCTAATTCGATAGGAGGTGGTCGCTCTTCTGGTTTTGCCTTGATCTACGATTCTCTTGAGGAGGTGAAGAAGTTCGAGGCTAGATACCGTCTCGCAAGAGTATATGAGGTGTGCTCTCCTTATGGTTTAGTTCGGAATCCAGGAGCATAACCGACAGGGACGTAAGATGCTGAAGGAAAAGAAGAACCATCAGAAGAAGATCTGGGGAACAGGTCGTCGTGCTGCTCTTCACAAGGCTAAGAAGGCTCAGGATGATTAAGCAGAGTGCTTCACTTCGTATCATCAGTGTGGTTTTCCCAAATTAGTTTGTTTGTTTGCGAAAGTGTTGAACAAAGGTGCGATTCCCGCGAGAATTGTGTTTGCTCCGATTTTTCATTATTCACGAAGGATGCTGTTGAGTAGTATTATTCGCTGTGCTCAGTACTTCTCGTACAGAATGTTCCCTATGTTTCCACAGCTACAGCTTGTTGTTCCTGTTGCTCAGCGAATGCCTCTCGCATTGACGAATAGTGAAGATCCTTCCGAGAAACGGGACTTGGCCTCGTGGATAAATGATAGTTTCCTGTTGTTTGCGGCGCCCAAGAAGAGAGTAGGATTGGGGAAAATGTTGAACGGAATAGTCTTCGATCCACCGGAGAAGACAGCGGAGAGCTTCGAAAAACCTAGAACCAAAGACAAACATTGTGGTATGTCCAAAATGTGGCAAGTTTAAGCTTTTGCATCATTTGTGCAACAGCTGCGTACTCCACAATCGCTACACAGGCGAAACTAGAGAGTATTAGTCTTTTCTGCTGTTTGTAGCAAACATGAAGTGAATTACAATTTATTCTGTAAATATTCTCTGTCCACAGCGGGTAATGCTGCCAGAATCGATTCAAACGACCCTCCACACTTCTGGGCAACTTCCTGCAACGTATCCTGTGTCAGCTTCATCATATCTTTAACCTCTGGAATCGGATCAATCGACTCGATACTAGCCAGTGACAACTTGTGGAAAGCATCATATTCCACACTCTTCTACACATCACTCCTTGCTCCCACCTCTACATCCCAAAACTCCGTATTTCCCGCGGGCAGACTTCGGTTGATATCTCTAAGCACAAACTTCATCAGAGTCACGATTCCTTCACCCAAAGCCACTCGATTTGTTAAAAAAAACGTTTCTTCGCTGACAATCATTTGCACTACGCCATAGGCTTCAATTTTCTGCTTGATTTCGTCCATTTCATTGATTCTGTTTCCAAATACAGTAGTGAAAAACGAAACGAAGGATTGCTCGCCTTTGCGAAGCACTAAACGCGTCGATAACTCTATTCCAAATCGAATCATCAGCCAAGCCATAATAAACAGCACTTCCTCTCTTATGGCTTGCGATGCTCCTCTCTATATATTACCATTCCCGCGGGAATCACATCTACTAAAACCATCATGATCTCAACTGCTGTGGGGAGTGAAGGACGCAGTACCTCTTCAGGAAGCGTAGATACCATTCCAGCGAGAAGAGAAAGTCCATCCAATCGAGAAAGGCGTTTCATACATAAGGTACGGAAAAGAGAAAATAGAGTGCGCACGTGATCAGGTTGGAAGAGAGCAGGATTCCGCTGGAGGAACATCCGAAGAAGGAAGACAAGAGCAGTTTGATAGGAACGTTCCTGCCAAACCGATTCGTTCAAAACCACAGGCAAGAGCCAACTGGACGCTTCGCTTGCACTTCCACGAGAATAGATTAACTTCGGATCATTCCAAAATCACAGAAATACAAGAGCGAAGATCTGCAAAACGTAGGGGATAAATTCGACGATTCCACAATTGAGATACTAAAACCGCGGTGAGAATGATAAGAAAAAAGAAGACATACATCTTTAAGATAGGGAGTGAGGTACTGTTCTATCTGCTCGCAGAGCGAAGGTTCAGAACTGCTGATTCGAATGAATGCAACAAGAGATTCGAATAAATAGTGGATGAAGTGAGGATTCGAAACAGAAGAGGAGATCATTGAAAGAAGAGAAACCAATCGCGGGAGAATGGTGGTACTGTAGGGAAGAATCTAGGGAACAAGATGTAAGAATGACTACCTGTGTGTTCATGAAAAGAATGATACGAAGGAAAAGCCTAATGAAATAGTGGTCTGTTTGTTTGATAGGTAGCTTGATATCCAGCAGATATTCTGCCAGAGGGAAAATCACTTGCTCCAAGTCACTGCATGGAATCTCATTCTTCTCTATAAATGACCCATCATGTGCAAAGCCACGTTTCTGGTATTTGATGAGAATACGCTCGATCAGCACTACGCATACGATCTTCACAGATTCGACCGAGTTTGGAATAAGACTGGCGCATCGCTGAACCACTGACAACACGGCGGAAGCAGGCAACTGCTCCAGGAACACAGCAATGCTTATCGCAGCATCCGCCTGGAGAATGGGTGACGATGCAGTCTATTCACAAAGCAATCGAATCCATTACCATCAAGTCATTGAAAGCGACCGACTGGATAAAGCTAGAAACGGTCTGCACATCGTCCAGATTTCGCGGTGACTTGAGAATATTAGGATACTGGACGAATCGATATTGCAGCAGGTGATAAGCGCAGTCCTTTTGCATGTCGTTTCCCTCCAGCAGAGAGGAGATTTCGGTCATGAGCATGGGTATGAACTAGACAGGAACGCAGCAGTGCAACAAACCATATTTCCGTATTGTTGCTTCAGCGAATTGATGAGATTCGACACTGCATAACGCTGAGAATTCATGCGGAATCCCTCCTCGTAGTTCTTCATATACAGTGAAGGCTGCGTCTCGAACTGCTCTATCACCTCCTCTGTTGCCATGCAATTCGGAACGATCACCACGCGCAGCATCTCGAGCAGCATATTCTCCGACTGGAAGCTCGTCCGGAATAGGTTCTTTGTGCACACCTTCGAAAGAGCGGGATCCCACGGCCTACGGTAGAGAAGAACTGGAGCGCCGAAACCGCCAGAAACTGGTACTTGAGCGACATATCAGCCGAGCCGATGGAGATGAGCAACTGCCAGATGGCAGAGGTGAAGGAGTCGAAGTAGGGCACGAACAGATCAGGGTGGAGTCTCACGCAGCTACATGAAACACTGGCATGAGGTGTACTTGGTGCAGAAGCTGATGACGGTGGCCTTGAGATTCTCCAGAACCGTGCAGGAGGAGGAAGAGGCTGGGGGTAAGCAGCATGGCACAGCAGTACTGAACATGGGGAGAGAGAGCGAGAGAACAGAGCGGAAGAAGGTCATCCAGGTGTCGAGGTCGATGCACGAGTAGTTCTCCTGCTCCTCCTCCGTGTTGATGTTCTTCACCACGTCCACGAACATCCAGTAGCGACGGATGTTCGCGATGTGCAGGAGACACTGCAGCACCAGCTCGCATCGGTCGTAGTCATCTGATGGTCATCTCTTTCCCGCGCTCTCACCCTGCAGAGTGGGGAGGAGGGAGCTGAGACTGCTCCAGCTCTCCAGGAGGAACTTGTTGAGGTCTTCGATGAAGTGCAGAACCACGTCGCCGATCTGGATGAGAGGAGGGAAAAGGAGATACGATGTCGTTGTCCGGAACCATCTCAAGCTTGCTGCACATGCCTTCGATGACGCTTAGGACGCGGTACAGAATGCTCACATCGTGGTTGCTACAACAGGACATGAGATCCTGCATCATGGAGGGCCACTTGATGTAATAGTCCTCGAGACCCATCTGGATCAGACCTAGGAACGGTAAGGAGCAGAGAAACACGAATACTTTCAATCAGCTGGCGAGAAATCACGTCCTCCACTGTCTGAAGCAGTCGGACGGTGATTCTCCGAATCTCTGCTTTTTCCATGTTATTTACGGGAGAGTATAACACAGTTGAGGGATCATCGGGGTCTTTTTCGTTGGTTGCAAGACACCAACGTTTTGTAATGCAGTTCTTAAAGTAGATTGCTGCTTGAAGACTATGCATAAGTTGGAACTGGGAAGGCGTTACCGGTTTGCAAAATTGGCAGTGGGGCAGCAGATTGCTTCTAGCAATGTTGTGAGAAATCCGTCCATGTTGTAGAACGATCCGAGACGTTCCTCGGCCTCCTTCCTGAAAAGTCATCGATTGTCGAAAATACCCACCGCTCTGTATCGTTGATAGAGCCTAAGACACCACATAAATTGACAATCAAATCTAGTTGACTCTGCTCCATTTCAAAGGATATACTGATAAAACGATCTGTCAAGTGAAATTGGAAAGAAAACTCTCTGTAGAAAGAAAGGATGGGTTTTAGAAAAGTCGCAACATTCGTGCATTGCTAGGTCTCCGAATTGGTCTGCATTTATCTCAATTCTATAAAGCAATTCATTTCCAAAAATAGTTTGTTTTATCGACATAGTGGGCCTAAGTCTTCTCCGTTTCTCGTTTTTATGTTAATGAGTTAACTTCATATCAACTATGAGTAGCTCCAGAAGAGGGAGTTCCCTCACTACGACGCAGACAAAGTACGATAGAGTACCTGCATCGACATCCTCTCTGAATGGAACTTCAGTGAACAAAGGAATGGCTCGGAACTCTCTACCGACAAATTGTAAATGGATTTTGTGGTCTGTACTAACTTCTTAGTGAAGCCTGGTGAATCTGCATCGACAGTGAGTAGTGAGATTTTGGAGACGAATTTAGAGATAGATCCTGTTTGTATGAGTTTTCCCATAACAAGAGAGCTGAAAGCGCCCGAAGTCACCCTTTTGCACAATGTTGTTACTTTACTTAATCCATCTATTGACATTATTATAGACAAGCAGGAGAATGAAACGAAAGTTATCTTGACCTATGATGCTTCGCTTTCAGAATCTATGGTTTATTCCATCCGTACCCTTATAATAGGAATCAGCACGCTTTATTCTGGACCTATTAGTAATGCAGGTATGGATTCACTCCTGAGTTGCGGAGATGCAACTCGGCAGAATGGGAAGAGCGTGTCTCCAGAAGAGTGTGTGGATGATGTTAATCCTGTGTCTCCCTCCAAGCCTCTGAACTTCGAAGAGGAAAAGGAAGGGGAGTACGAGCGTCCTCTTTCGCTCAAGGGTCAGCGCCATGTGTTTCTGTACAAGTGCCGCTTCGGCGCACTCAAAGCCATCATTGACCGTTACGGTTGTTGGAACCTTCGTCTGGCCTCACGGAACGAGAAGTGGCCGTGTCTGCTTGTGTACTGTGCGAAGGATCGCGATGTGTGGATGAACGCCTTTAAGAAGATCCAGAAGCTGGAGAAGTCGAATTTCCTGCGAAAGAAGGTCTCTGATAGCGTGAAGAATGTGGACTTGCAGAAGCTGGAAGATCTGACGCAAACCTACGGCCAAAAGCACGACTCGTTTCCTCTCGTCATCCGTAGAAATGTGTGTATTTCGTTGTGTGTGCAGTCGCCTTCCTCGCCGGAGAATCCGTCCGTGAGTGTGTGTGGTGTCGAGTCATTTGTTGAGCAAGTCTACAACATCTTCATCGACTATCATCTCATTCCTGAAGAGATCCCAGAGTCCACAACAGCGACGTTTGTCCCATCGACACAGCCGACTGCACCGACGACAAAGAGTAGTCTCTTGTTTCTCATCACCAGCAGCATATTCATCATTTGTGCCCAACTATGTACCCACCTCCTTCAATTACATGCCTGCACCAGAGTCGTTCTATCGAATGAGCACACATCCCCTGTACACTCCCTTTCAGTCGTCGGCTAACACGTCCCAGTCCGGATTCGGTTTGGTTCCTGGCAATTACAACACGACATTCAACAACCCTTACTATGACAATTATCCGTATGCTCCACTCCATCAGTCTACCTCGCGGACCACCAATTCGATGCCTTTTAGGGAAGAGCAAATCTCACTCCATGACCGAGCCTTCACTGATCAGTTTTTCCTTGACAATGAACTGTTTTTCAATGAAACTCACCCCAACGGATTGATTGATATGTTGAACGAGCCGAGTTCTGTGGCTCGATCGGATTTCATAGGTGATGAATCGCATGGTGGGTCAAGTTTGAGTGATGCGAAGAACTCTCCGGCCGCTTCGAATGTGTCGGATTCTTCGTTCGGGAGTGCGAAGAAGAATCGGTTCTCGTCCTCAGGATTTAATGAATTTGTGCCAAGCCGAGGAGCGGCGAAGAAGGAAGCAACTTCAGGCTCAGAGCCAAATAAAGAAGGAGAGGCAGCGACTCCTAAGATGCCCAGTCAGGAGAAAGAAGCAAATTCCGCACATGCTTCGGAGGAAGCCAAAGAATCCAGTGGAGAAATAGAGGAGACTCCGTCGATTTTATGGTTTGACCATAGTATTCCCTCGAATCATGGGAGTCAGCGACTTCGGCGTCGAGACGACAATTTTGAGATTTTCATGGATAGCAATGGAATTCCAGACTACATGGCGGATGGAATGAGTCCTGGGCTTTCATTCAATCAACAGTGGCGTGATGATGGGTGGTAATAGTGTCAGCTAGTCTGCAGCTACTAGATATTCATGTCTAATAGTCGTGTGTTTGTTACAAATACATGAAATAGTCATACAGTATTGCTTGGCTCGATGAGATCAGGTGTCTGGTTGGATATCAGTGGAAGTGGCTCCATCAACTGATAATAGGCACTGTTCTACAAGTCACTACATAGTCTCGCTATTACATTCACTTGACAGACACGCTTGTGAGGTATAAGTTGTCGAATTACCAATTTAGCGTCAGGAGAAATGGTCAATGTAGTGTCCGATTTTCTTATGACATCTATACTGCAGCACAGCAGGAGAGCCAATATAAGGACATAAGGTGCCCAGTAGAGGGATACTACATCACAACCAACCAGTGCACATACAAGAAGACGAGTAAAACAGCTTCCCTACACGCTGAGCCCACGAATCAGGAAGAGAAGGCAAGTCTGGAGGCATCACAGAATCATAGAATGCAAAATAAACTGTTGTTGGTACACGTGGGATGACTACTGCATACAATCCACCCCGTGCAGATAACTTATGAATCGTTACTATATTCGACATCCTGTCTACCCTACAGTAAACACGCTGGGGAAGTACAACTTTACGGAATAAAGGCTCGAAAAGGATGCGTCGAGGGCATCTGCCAGGTACACAGCCGAAATCTCCGTAGACAGAAAATAGTATAACAGCATAACAGTATTTCGCGTGGGATAAAACATGGGCGGAATGTACATAGCACTCGGCTGAGAGATAGCGAATGAATATGTCTCCATCATTGCAATATCCCCCAGCTGGATAATTTCCAGTTTGCTAGAAAGATATAAAAAGGAATGGACAGTCCATTGCGAACATTGGGTAACTAAGAGATCACATCCCTCCACAACGCAGTACCATTTGAGTAATCCATGCAGTCACTGTTACTGTGTTCGGAATCGGGTTGACACCATCTTTCAAATTTGCACAAATAAGTATTGGACGCATCCTCCATCTGCATACAAAGAGCAGTAGACACAAAAATGAATGGAAGGAAAAACATTCCTTTCACCAACACTACTACGTCACCGTTATGGAAAATATTTAAACAAACGACTATATTCAGAAGGTAAGTCTATTCTGATAATAGTCGAATGAAGAATCCAAATTACAAACAATCAAAAATGTATATGTTGTCAAAAGTGCTCTTTTCCCGCGATTCATCTTTTTTTCTATATTAGTACAATTTATCGTGTGAAGCATTTTATAACGAAAATAAGAAGAATACACCTAAGGAAACTGATCCAATAACTCAATGAAAGGATTAATTCTTTTCTTACTGATATGTGTCTTTGCGAATTCTTTGGATTTATGTAGCTCATTTTTCGTCTTTGTGACTATAGGTGAACCTATAGATGTTCCATTGAAATGGTATTCTTTAGAGAACGGTGCAGGGGTCCTTTTGCGAGTGCTATATCAGGATCTGCCATTTCCATTTGTTTGCGATGATATTGTGGTGATTTCAGAAAGCTCTGATGTTCGAATTTTCCCCATTAAGGAGATTCAAAATTCTTGCGTTATCTTGATGCCTAGTGCATGTGAGTTTGGCGTACAGTATTCTCATACCACGATGAGTGATGATGGTCATTGTATGTTGTATGAAAGTGATATTGTCGATATATCTCTGGAGAGTGCATTGCGTAGGGACTGGATCCATCTGCCATTGTAGGAACTCTCCCATCTGTGATTCTCTCCTATCGCAAGGAAGAAGCGTCTAACTTGTTTATCCTCTCTGTACTGCTACCTTCAGAACCGTCGATACCGCTGACAGAGGACTTGTTTTTTACTTCTGCCTGTAGTTTAGTTCCGTTGTCAAGTAGCAGATTGGTGTACGAATTCATCATTCGCTTCCAGTCCGCTTCGTGCAACATTACGCTTCCATACTCGTCTCTTTTACAACTCGGGTTCCCCTATATGTCCTCAAACCAACTCACCGCCTATTCCCTCTCGAATAGTGTCATCACCAGCGCTATGTCCTGTGTCCAGCAGCAGTCCTTTGCGATGCAGTCCTATATATCATGCATCGTCTCCTTCTCCAAACCCATCTCCTTTTTTAACGTCAAACACCTGGTCCTGATCGGTGGACATGTAGTGACCTTCACCATCATGAACGAAGACGACTCCTCTCAGGTGTTCATCTACATCCAGATGGAGGAGGACAAGACGGAACTGATTGTTGGGCTGCTCTACGGCGCTGCATCGGATAACGAGGGAACTCGCTCGAATGAGATCGAGGTGCAGACCATCAATGTGATGAATCATCCCTTCACAGTGACCATTGAAGATAGGAGCTCTTTGAAGCCGTGTGTGGAGGGTAGCTATGCTGTACTGGTGAAGGCTTCGGTCACTCTGCCAGGACTGTCGATGGATTCAATCGCTCTAAAGGGATCCTCTGTGCTGAGTATCGAGAGAGTGGATGCTTATTCGTGGGTTCTTTGTATACATCTCATGTAGGTTTTTGCTTCGCATCTCATCCCTCGTCGCGGAATCAGTGTCAGTGAAGATCATTAGCAATACGCTGTTTGATAGCTACTTCAACACCAATGAAGAGTCCAATGTACTCACCTTCTCGAACGGTATTTTTGTGGCTTCCGTCCCACTGTAGATTGTTCCAAACCTACCATTTCCCTCCCTTTCCAGACTCTCTACACTCGCACTACATTGGTTACTTTTTACTTCAACGTGTCAACGCAGATTATGTCCTATGATTCCTCGTTGCTGAAAATTTCCACGGGAGACTATTGCGCTATTTACAGGGAAGAAACACCCATCTTCTTTTTTTATTGCTCTATTTCGAGAGATTCCACAATCACTATCACTTTCGCTAGCGGAAGCTTTATAAACGCCGTAGGAATGACAAATGATCCAGTGTCTTTCTCTATTGTCCATTCCAGTGTGCCCTTGAACGCTACTCTCACGTGGCGATCACTCCTCCAGATCCCAATCCGGTTGCGCATTCACTTCACTCAGGTGATGGACTGGGATACAGTACAGATTCAGAACTGGCTCGTGATGACCAATGCAGTCATCGACCAGATCCAATCCTACAGTGATGATGAAGTAGAAATATTGATTGTTCCGAAGCAGCAAGGCGAGATTCACGTGGTTCTGTCGAGCAGTTGCTCTTTTCAGTTTGTTTCATCCATAGCGATCAATAACACTCTCCTTAAGAGTCGTTGTGGAAATGCACTCGATGGCCCTCTCACCACCAGCACTAGAACAAGCTTTACAGCTGTCTACACTCACCTGGTGACGCACTCCACAACGAACTGTCAGGCCCCTTTGCCCGTGTATGCGTTCTTCTCGGAACCTGTAAACTTCACTGCAAGTGCACTCTCCTTGGAGAATGGCGATGTACTGTCTGACACCCACCTCACTACTCCGCCCTCGTTTTCGGCGGATCCGTCTATGGACGACTCATTCGATGTGTACCTGTTTTACATCAAACCGTCTACTTCTCATGTTACAACCGTCTCCGTTGTCCTTCCCCCCCATGCGCTTCGATCGAGTGAGGGCCGATTCAATGCTCAGAGCAATCACTTGACTCTCTCGTTCGTCCGAGATGAGGATGGTGTGACATGTCTCTCCTCTCCCTTCACTAATCGTAATCCATACGAAGTCATTGTCCAGTATCCCTATGCGATTTCTGGAGTGGTTGCTACGAAAGCGATCGATGTGGAGGGATGCAAGGTGATGGACACAAGCTTGGTGGGAACAAATCGACTTCGAGTGGTGTTGGAAATCGAATCGGAGGGAGAAGGGTCCATGACGATTCCTTCTGGTCTGAGTTTAAGTCTGAACGGAGTGGTCAGCGAACAGTTTGTGTGGAATTTCACGTATGGTAGGAGTGAACCCATGATATGACAATGAGATATCACGCCTCCACAAGTCGATATTTCGTGCGAGACGCTGATGATGGGCAATGAAGATGTGAAGTGTCGGATTGAGATGAGCGAGGAGGTGGTCGGGACAATTAATGAGTGCATCGAAATGGACGAGAATGGGATCGTAGTGAATTGGCATGTAGTTACTGGTAGATTGCATCATTCACCACAGTATCTCCTGCTCTCTACGAGATGCTGATCAATGGCAATCATGACGGGAGCATCGTCTTCTTTGTGAAAGAGCACTGCTTTACGGATCGTAGTGGCAATTGGAATATTCGCTCGAATTCATTCTCTCTTACAAAAGGTTCGTCTTATCGCTTTCGTTCCATATAGACACTGTTGTGATCCAGCCTGAGTTCTCATCCCCTTATACTCGATCGTATCTCAATACTACATATTCTTCCAGTTCCTACTTTATTCAAATTATCGTCTCGTTCACTCATCCCGTTAGCATTGCGGACTTCTCTCGGATCCACGTTAATCACGGAAGCATTCATGACGTCTCGCAACAGAACACTCTTTGGCTATTTTTTCTCTGTCCCTATCACCAGGGGTTAGTGCAGATCTGGTCGGAGGAAGGTGCGTTCCAAGACGAGGCAGGACATCAGTCGAGAATGTCGAATGTGCTGGAACTGCATGTCACCTATGAGGTGACGCATTGCCATTTTGTCACATTGTCCACCGTTAACGATGTATTCGTTATTCAGGTGGATGTGCTTTGTGAGAGAACGTTAGCGATCTCCCAATCCAGTTTCTCTATTACGAATGCTACTGTCTTGTCGCTCGACCAGCATTCTGATTTCATAGAACCTGCTCTTTCTCATCCTGTTCTTCTTCTCAAGCCCCAGTCAGCTGAAGTCGACATCACTATCGATTTCACGCCTTCTTTCCTTCAAATCTACCATGTCATCACCGAGCCTTTGACGATTAACTACTCAGCAATTGCTCCGAATGTTACTGCAAAAGACCTGTATCCCAGCTCCGCCAATGTCCATGTCTTCGAAGTGACGTGCGATGTGGAGTGTGTCGACTGGCCGCATCTCACCGCCATGTTCTCTCAGTCCGGTGTGTCGCTCAATGTATTGCCATATGAGGGTGTGTGGAGGGACAAAGCCACGTCGATGCAAGTTGTGGTGGACGTGGGTCCGAATCAAGCTGGCACAATCTTCTTCTCGGGCGTGCGGAACAGTCGAGGTGTGGAGGGAATATGGAGAGGGACACTGCTTCCATTGAGCGGAATTCAAGGTGAGCCATCAGAAGCAGAGTTATACGTAGACCAGAACCGGAAAGTGTTCTTGAGCATTCAGCGACTGAACGATGATTTGCTGTTCTATTTGGTCACCTCCAACTTCACAAATTATCGAAATCATAGACTTCTGATTATCGACACAAAGTCTCAGTCTGATGTAGCTTTGCTCGATCCTGTGGTCTCTTCAAATGAAGGATTTACTACTGTTCACTTCTCGACCTCGCTCGAGCCTGGCTCTTATCAAGCAAAGTTCCAATATTGTATGTGCTTTCGATCCTTCTAATATAGGTACCTATTCTGGTTGTACAAGTTCGTGGGATAGTCGATATACTACCGTTTTGAACTTTGAAATCCCACCGAAAGAGGTCTGTCGGCTTCAAGCTGAGCCCTATTTCGTGTCTGACTTTGTCCCGATCGTAGTTACCCTTTCCTGTTCCTACTCCGCTTTCATGGGCAGTTCTCGCTGGCTGAGTGTTACCTCAGGAACTCTGGTGAATCTAGGTCCCATCAGTACCAGGCAGTGGCAGGTGCTGGTCCTCTCTCGCTATGGCGAAGCACAGGAAGTGGGCATAATGGAAGGTACATTGTTTGGCTACGGGCATCAGCGTATCTCTGCTGTGGCTCCCTTGCTGTTGAATTTTACAACCACTCGAGTGCGGCCAGTGTTTGGTGATATCGTATGGGAACATAACGCGGCAGAGGTTGATTTGGACTTCCCTACCTCCATGAACTTTTCCTCAATCACGGAGGATGCCCTGGTGGTTCGAGAGAGTCTTATGGTGACTTATCGTTTGGATGTAGTATCGCTGACGAAGCTTCGCCTGAAGTTGACCTTCCTCACCTACTCGAAAGTGAATATTACCCTGAAAGCAGGTGTGTGCAATAGTCTGGATACGGATGAGCCGAACCTCGCTTCTTCTACCATCGAGGTGGAGTACGCAGAGAAACTTTTCACTTTCCAATCTTCCGTAGACGATGTGCAGGAAGTCTCCGAAGACCAGTTCCAATTCGATCTGATTGCACAAGATGTGGTACCCTCCATCCACTCTTCCAGTTTTGAAGTTTACAACTGCCAGATCGACTCGTATAGTACAACTATTAAAGCAGGAAGTACTTATGTGTCTATTAGCTTGCACCTCGTTCAACAGGGGGAGTTCTCCATCCGATTGCCTGAGCGGTCTGTTCAATCGTTAACTGGAGAGTTCAACGCAGCATGGGAGCTCATGGCAGAGTACACCGAAAGTAGGTATGTCCAATGGATATAAGATAGATACGGTGGGGGTAACAGTGGTGATGAACGATTTGTTGCATCGATCATACCTCAACATCCCTCTGTTAGTGGAGATACGCTTCTCGAAGAAAGTCGATCACCTAAATGCTTCCTGCTTCGATCTTGTGAATATTAACAATCTCGACATCGTGGGATTTAACCCCTACTTTGTTGTCCACGCTTTTCCGCAAGACGATGGCGAATGCTCTATCCAGCTGAAGCCTGGTAAGTGGTAGAGTTTTGTTAATTAGTAGAATGTGTACATACTTTGATGAAAGGCGAGACATTTCCGGGATCTGAAAAATTCTCTGTGGTGTTCGATGTCCACGCACCGACTGTGCAGTTCCCACTGAATGACCGAACCTTTTTGTCGCGCCGGTTTTACCAGATTGTGGAGTTCAGTGAACCTACAAATGCCTTGGATGTGTACAGATATTTAGAAATTCAAGATTCGACCTTGTACTCGATTATTGATGTGTCTCCAGTGATGTACATGCATGAAATCCTGTTGACTATAGTCATGTCCTGATTATTGACTTCAATGAGCAGCATCATGGAAATGGGTCACTTGTCTTTCCACAAGATATGGTTCATGACTCAGCAATGAATATGTTGGTAGGCCAACCTTGTCTCCGCTACTCTCTACGTATATCCTTGCCCTTAGCGTCACTCTTAGAAGATACTGGGATATTCTCCTTTGCTCCCGTGAATCCTGAGTCAAGTTCAGTTCCTCTCTACTTCCAGCTGACTCCTCAATTCGGAATGAACTTTACTCTCCTCCCCGGGGCGATCAAAGGAGATGACTACCTCTTCAACCCTACTTGTTGGTTGCTGGACAGTAGGTTTGCGGGTTCTCTTCCATGCTAGTGAACATGACAGAAATCCCTGCGAGACTGTCCATTGTGGCGTTGTCATTCTTTCTCTCTGTCTCTCCTCCTCGCCCAGGCTTCGTGTTGTGCGAGGTCCAGGTGTCCCAGTCTAGCAGTGGCAATCTGCTAGGATCCCTGACAGCAGTAGTACGTCTGGTGTCGACTGAACTGGAAGTGCAGTTGAAAGTGTTGAATCCTCTGGTATTCGAGAACAATGGATTGATGGATCGCTTCCTATCTGTACGTTTGGAAACTGATCAGTCACTGGAGAAATGCGCTCCCCACTTTCTCACACTGCCCAGTTGTAGGCTGAAGCGAGTCTCGCAACTGTTCTCGCACCCGTTCACTACCATCTGTGACTTTGAACTTGATTGCCCTTCCTCGGGTATCCAGATGATCCTGGTCAGTAGATATGCCATCCAGTCTCTGGGTGGGGCATCGAATGCGCAAGAGGTGATGTTGGAGGTGCCTTATGAGAAGTCACGACCCTCTGTAACTCTGCTGGATGTGACAGAGACGACCTATGCCTTCTCTTTCGATACTATTTCTTCCCTCCAGCCAACCTCTTCAACACCAACTGCTCCTCCATTCTCCTCTACTTCATCAACCTATCAGCGTTCGTTGCTAGCTGTGTTTTCACACGACGTGAGTGCATTGCTGATCACTGCCATCGTGTGTGAAGACTGTCTGGTACTGCGACAGCAGCGTCTCAACACCCGCCTGGTACTGTTTGACATCGTGCCCTCTCGTAATACGGTTCCCTCTGTGACCATGCGTTGCCTGATCCCTGAGAACTCCGTGAGTGATGCCGCGGGAACTTTCAACGTTCGTTCAGCTCCTCTTTCTCTCTCTATTCCTACAGGCCCGCTGATACTGTATTTTCAGACGATGCCTCCCATCTCTCACAATACTACTCTAAACTTCCATCTGATCACATCCGAGCCTTTCTCTCACTTCATTGCGGAGGACCTTATCGTGCGAAACGGCTATGTAGTTTCACTGGACAGCGTCGCCCATCCTCTAAGGGAGGCCTCCTCTCTTTTCATGTATGAGATTCTTGTCAAAGCCACAGCCGAAGGCAGTGTGTGTGTCGATCTTCCGAAAGGTACTCTTCAGTTCGTTTTTTTATCGTTAGGAGCGGTGATAACCCACATCTCACGCACCCATAACCCAGAGACACTATCATCCTGCTGCTCTTACGACAGTCTCTTTCCCTACCTGGTCTCTTCATCGCCTACATCTCACAACCTTCCTCACCCTGTCCTCTGGGTGGTATTTGAATTTTCGGAGCCTCTTCTTTTACTCTACAATCCCTTGTTACCCTTCACGGAGAACCTTGAGCTCTTTACTGTAGAGCGACTTCTCTCTGCAGTCTGTGCACCCGGGCTTTCGGGTCAGTGCATCTCTATCACGAATGCCCAGGTGTTGCAAGGCGCTGTTGCCTCAAACCGTATTGCTTTCCAACTGAATGCCACCTCTGATGGAACCGTATCTGTGCATATTCCAAAAGAACTAATCACTGACTGGGCTGGAAATGGTCTCAAGGAAGATGTGACCAAAACAATAAATGTCAATACCAGCCCTATCCGTATACAGTCTACTCAGATGATCGCCTTTTCTCGCAGCTCCTACAAGCCTGAAGTTCTACTTCGTTTCTCCATAGAGGTGGAGATTGTGGAGAACACTACACAGTCTGTCTGCACCTATGATCTTATCAAGCTAAACTCGTATTGTGTAACACCACATAATGTTATAATCAAAGGAAATCTGGTCAGGGTAGAAATCGGCTCGATTTTTGTAGCTCCCAATTCCTACTCCGTTGAAATTCCTCCCGGTTTTTTTCATGACAAATATTGGAACTATTTTGAGGGGGTTCGGAGAAACGCTCTGTGTATATCGTCACGCATCTTGCAGATAATCAATGTGTTACACATGGCCAATCAAATGTGGCTTTCGTTCGCTGTATTCTACTTCGCTGTTGGGAGCTTTATCATTATAGCAGGGTAGGGGTGCATGTCTCTCTTTAGAGTAGGTATAAGAACATCTATTACTGCGTTTTATCAGGAAATTCTGTCATTATCTTTTGTGTCATGATTTTCTTTGAGTTCCTTTTCCTGCTATCATGGATCGAAAAACTGGCTAGTTTCTGGAAATTTATTGGAATCGCGGTGAATATAGGAATTTCAATTTTCTTGGGTTATGGCCTCATTCGACTTCATCAGGGAATCTCGCTTCACTTATTCAATGCAGAAATCGGCTACATTTTTGGCACTATTTTGAAGCGAATCATAATGGACTCTCAACTGCTTCGTGTGGGGTACATTTCTACGTAAAAACCGAAGGTTTGGCTTCACTTTAGGTCGGTGTTCTTTCCTTTGTTCCTTCTGCCGGTCATTTGTGCAGTCATATGCACATGCATTCCGATGGGTTATCGGTGGCAGTATCTGCTAGGCATCGCTATCATGGGTGTTTCACTTGTCGTGGAAGCATTGTTCCTCATCGTGGTGGAGAATATGATGTCGATATACATGATTGGGCTGTCGTGCAACCTGTTGGCAGACCTTATCGAAGTGGTGGTTATCTTCTGTGGCGTTGTGACTGTGTTTGACTTGCAGCGAAAGGTGAGGATCCGTGCTGAATGTGATGTAGATCAACTCGTCGGAAAGGTACCATGAGTACTATTTTGGAAAGAGGACGAAAAAGTGTGGTGTGAAGGAGAAGAGTGGAAAAGCTGGGCAGAAAAAGAAGAAGAAATCGAAGAAAGAAGAAGTAGGAATGAAAAAGAGAATCTAGTGTAGAAAACCGAAAGTGTTATTAAAGAGAAGAAACTGGATACAGAATCCTGCATTACAGATGTCTAGTTGTACCATTAACAATTCTCTTGTTTGTTCATACTTAATACTATGAGTACTCAAGAAAGTTTCCCGCTGCCTATATCCTGCAAGAGGGCGATTCCATTCTTTGAAGAATCTGATAGTCTTCGAGAAAATGCCGTGTTCTGGTCTGACCTTGCTGCAGCTTACTGCTTGCGTTGGAAAGGGGTTAGTATCTGTGTTGAATTATTGTCCACACTGAATTATAACGAAAAGGCATACGTATCGAGAGTTGTTGATATACTACTCAAACAGCTTCACGCGATGAAACATGAGTATAACGTTACTTCTGAGTGTGGATCTGTTGGATAATCTTTGAATGGGTTACGAATAGGCTTGTCTTCGTCGAAAGTATAAAACTGCGTACTATGCATGTTTGCAGTACGGAGCGATTCCCTCTAATATCATCCCGATGTATTTCTAAGAGAGAGTCTTCATCTTTAGGGAGATGGCTTCCTTATACTCGCATGTTGTGATGTATTTGGATACACTGGAGTCGTGGGATCGTCTAACCGAAGAAGTGAAAATAACCTGAGAGTCTCATGAGTAGGAAAAAGAGCTTCGACTGTTCTGCAAAGCTCAGAGTGCGAAATATATTAACAAGCCTATCACTCAAGATTCAGAGGTTTTCCATTCTGTCTGTTTTTATTTAGAACATCCGAAGTCGACTCGGATTGGATGTAGTAAGTGCTGTTCCTGCTCTGGTGCACAATCGTTCTGTTTTGAGTGATTTGCCTGTGGACGCTGATGTGGTTTCGATACCTTCGCAGACACCAGGTTCTGCTAACAGCTCAGGCCAATGTATGGTCCATGCAATCCCTCTAAATGCAAACCAGCCTGCTGTGCAAGCCGTTCCAGTCGATGAGAACAACCCAATAGTTCCTGTAATGTCGAATAGCACTGATAATCCGGTCATCTCTGTTATACCTAACAGCACCGATCCATCGGTGATCTCTGCAGTTCCAGT
>JZRM01000141.1:0-35079 GCA_000963415.1 Blastocystis sp. subtype 6 | reverse complement strand
CAACACGCTTTCCAAAATAGAATCTGGCGTCCTTAGTGGTATTCACTCCGTTGATCTTGATGATGGCCTGGTTCATGTTCTGAAGAACTTTCGATCTGCATGAAAGCAAATGCAAATCTCTTACCTTCTGTAGCCCAGGAAAGCTCCCTTGACATACAATTTAGAAGGAATGACGGACATTTCGATCTAAACAACGGTTACTATCACCACTCCAAAAGATCACAAAGCTAGTTCCAAATAGAAAACTCGCTCCTCCAAACCCGCTCACATTCGAAACACTTCATCTACATACGCTAATTCTCTGTGATGATCAAGAATCTGATGTTCACCAAAAGTGAAAAGTCCTAGGGGGTACAATCTAAGTATGGAAAGACACTGCTTTTCACTTTTATCCCCTAACTCATAATAGTCTCGTTTTCTGTGACGCTCTCCTTCATTCATTCCAATTGTTGCCCACAAAATAGGCTCCACATCGGATATGAACCTCATACGATCGCTCGAAGCAAAATAATTCAAACAAACAAAAAGAGGATTCGATTGTATTTCAAAACGAAGCAGCCTTTCATTAATTGCTCAGCTCAACAGTCTTGATACCTACACATCACCCACACTCCCTACAGATACCTGGAGGAAGAGTCTTTCTCAGTTTATCGGCCTTCGCTTGCTCCTTTACAACGAGAGTGTAAAGATACTGCATAATTACTACGACAAAACGATCCATACCCTGCTGCAGCGCACCTTAAACTTGGTCTCGCCGTTCACTCCCTTCTTGATCTTGATCACTACATGATTAGCACAGAGTCACAAAAAATACAAGCTGCATCCTTTCTTCTGGCAACTGCAATGAAATCACGGACATCCTTAATTTGCTTGGGCTATATAATGTCAAATACTGTCAACTCTCGATATTATCAATTTTATCATGAACAGGATGTATCACCAAAGACAAAAAACTTACCATTTCAGTGGTGTAGTTTGAAATAACAATCTTTAGGAATTGGGAAAGGAAACGAGAGACAATTCAGAACCCCTGGGTGATCCGATAATCAAGCTATTCTCTTTCGCTGATTGATATCCCCTCTTGTTTATTACCTAGGTATTTACTCTTCTCAGAAATGGGAGAATAGGTTTGTTTCTGTTAGGGAATGGCATGGAAGAAGAGATCGGTGCGATCGGGTTTTTATGTTTATGTATTAGCGAGTTCAAAATCCCTCTTACGTAATTAATAATCTATTTTGTTTAGTTTTCTCTATTTTAATTAAGATCTCTAAAATGGGAGTAGGGTGATATTGTCATGTTTGATGTAGATCGATCTATTTTTGATTCTAATTTTCGCCATTTTCATTATCGGATTGGCTGCGATATGCATCGTTTGGCTATTTATTGTGGGTATGTTGCGTCCCATTATTGGAGGAAGCCGTGTCCGTACATGGAAATCGTATCTTGTGGTATGCTCCTCTATCTGATAATCATCAGTAGGGAGTGTATTTGCGAATGGTTCGTGCATTCTGTTGTGATTTTGAACTCATTTTGAGTGGAGATTTGGATAAAATTAAGGAGACACGGAATAAGTAGTGCCCTATTTGCGTTTACAACCTAGAAAGTCGATTTACCTTCAAAACCACCAAACAGAAATGGATTGGCTCTATGCACAGTACATTTACCAGGCCTTTGGGAAGGAAGGCTGTTTCTCGGCCATCATGAAGGGCTCGCTGGGGTATGGTTCGGTGCTGTGTTCCATCTAGTTCAATTCCTGTCATTGGTTATGCACTGCGAGATGTGCACATGTGCTTGCTGGATCGGAACTGGACGACAGACCGTCAGCACTTTGACTCGTTCCTCGAGAACTACATATCTGCAGAGCATCCTATCTCTGTGCTGCTCTGTCCCGAAGGCACCACCTTCACGCGCAAGAACTACGAGCGTTCTCAGCAGTATGCGAAGAAGACGGGTCGTCCATGTTTAGAGGTTTGTTTCATGTGTCGCAGTGATCGCTAGCATCTGCTTCTTCCACGGTCAACTGGCCTCGCATACCTGCTGAAGCGACTTGCTGACGAGTCGAAGATCAGCGGCGAGGAGTACTACATTTACGACACGACGATGCAGTTCGATGGCTATCGTGGAGAGATCTGCAGCGATAGTTATCAGCGGGTGAAGGATCTGGACTTCCCTACGATCGTGGGCACTCTGTGGGGAGTGAGGATTGTGCAGAGGACTGATAGATAGCGAAAGAAGATCACTTGCCATCTCCACGTGCAGGTTGTTGCGGTCTCGGAGCTGATCGATCCGGAAACGCCGCTGGAGGAGGTCAATCGACGTGTGGAGAAGTGGCTGGACGACAGGTGGACTGAGAAGGAGGCGCAAATGAACTACTTCATTGAACACCAGACGTTTACAGATGACTGGAATAAGAACAGGGTGAGTGTCCGACTTTTCTCTTAGAAGTAGAAAGTGGAGGTGTGGAACAGAGTGAGGAAATTGAGAGACTCGATCGAATGGATGCCTCTGCTGCTTGGATCTTTTGCTATCCACTTCTCGATAATCAAGCTCATCAAGTGGTTGATGTCGTCTGTAATTCCACAAGCTTTAAACTAGTCATTTGGCTTGTTTGTTTGATAGAGTTTATTTTTGATTTGAATCTCGTCTACCTTTATTGGTGAGGGTGCTGCTGGATATTGCCTGTGATGGACGATCCTTTCACTGATTCCGAGAAGGAAAAGTTGCTGGAATCACTCGTTTCGCCAATTGTCGAGAAAAGGAAGCAATACACACACTCAGATCTGGACAACGATGACTCTGACTTATTGCTCCCTCGCAAAATGGATCTTACACCGTATTCATCTGTTTTCCTTCTTTCACAGTAGATCTGACAAAATGCTATCTACCTCTACGGACCAAGATAGCGCCATCAAAATATCTAGAAAAAGACGGATCATGAATGATGATTCACTTGAAAGTGATACCATCCAGAAGACAGTCGTTTCCATATCTGGCGAAGACGATTCCCCTTATTGCTACTTTTGTCATGGCACAAATAATCTGATCAAGTGTACCGGGACCTGTGGTCGTTCTTATCACCTTCGATGTATTGGGATGAAATTGGGGAACAGAGAAAAATGGAAGTGCAGACTATGTCGAGGACATGATTTAAAGTCCTCAAATTATCACAAAAAACACTGTCTTCGTGACTGGTACTTTAAAAACGCTGGTCGTGATGCCAATGGGAACATGTGTCTGATCATCGAAGGTATTGTAACATTGGATAACAGTATATGGCATTGCTCTTCTGTGGACCATCTTTTAGACAGCACTCATTTTGTGACCGTTTCTGGCTCAATTTATTGTCTTATCGTAGTCACTCATGACACTACTGAGTTATAGGGGAAGATGAATGAGCAGAAGTCAATAGAAAATGGGTTTTGTCAAGAGATCGTTCTCTCTTGTCGTGATGGGATTCCACAAAACTGGAGAGATATTCTTAGTGAAAAGCATTGCAAGCCATTCGAGTCTATTGTGAATGAGCAGTCGATGATGATAAATGAGTTGAAGAAGAAAAACGAGTCCCCCATTCAGGACAATCAAACAAATAAGACAGTGACAAATACAAGTTCTGGAAAAGCAGCGTCTTCCAAAAAGAAGACAAGAGCTGGATCAGCTCATCCTGCACGCACGATCGTTTTAGAAGAACCTGAAGAGAGGGTCGAAATTGACGAGGAATTGCACATTCCTGTACGACGATCTTCGCGCCATCATCAGCCCCCTCTTCCCTTTTGGGAAAACTCATATATGATTTATAACGAGCGTCTAGGAAGATCTGAAGTGGTGATCGGTCCTAACAGTAGTGTAAAAGGACTTGGAGAGGTGGATAGGAGAAGCGATGGGAAAGCTGAAGACATTGCGAAGGAGTCTCAGAAAGAAGTGGACGATGATGATGAGTTTATGGTAAAATCGGAAAGCGATGGCATGAGAGAAACCTCAGCATCAAGTGATGAGGAGGATTCTGAGAAAAGGTCCACTGGACGAAAGAGAAAGTCGACGAAGAAAGGAGATATCAAAGAGCGGCCGAAGAAGACACTCAAAGCAAAGAAGTCCACAACAAAAATACCAAAGGAGCCAAAGAGGGCGAGAGCAAAGCAGTCCTCGAAAGAGTTGCACGTTCGTTCTTTCCGTCATTTGAACTCTAGTGGACCGAAGAGGAGATTTCTCTGCTGAAAAAGGCAGTATCTCTTGTCACAGGATCTCCCAGGAACGCGGGATTTTGGAAGAGAGTGTGCGAGCATCTTAAAGGTCATGAACCTTCTGAATGCAAGCAAGCGTGCAAGCAGTACAATATACAACTTCCGAGTATGAATTCACTTCGAGTAACATGTAGAAAAGACAACATCAATAAATGATCTGCTTTCGATCGTAGTCAAAGAGCATCCTACTAAGTTGTAGAAGCTTTCAAAAAAGGGTTCGCTGAAGCGACGTGAGCAGATGCGAGAAGTGTATCAAATGATCGATGAAAAGGATGCAGAGAAAAAAGAGATCGATGGATTCGAAGGAAAGCGCATCGACGATGATTGGTCTGCTGCTTTTAATATCAAAACACCATCCATTTCTAGAAGTCAAGGCAGTATGCAAAACACGTCCATTCTCGTCTCCACTATTGTACTGCTCTCATCGTAGGACCAGAGTGACATCTTTGAACAGCTGGATGAGGTCGATAAGGATCGAGTGATCCTTTCTGCAGAGAAATCTCGAAATAGACCGAGAGTCGTGCCACACCAGGGACTGCCGCAAGCTCGGAAGACAATCAACAGTGTTGATGAAACTGCAAAGGGTATTGTTTTTGGCTACATTTCTTCCCGTACTCATTTCGCTATCGAGATCACAGCTAGAAGGTCAGCCAGTCATAGAAGTCCGAAAAAAGGAACAGGATCTTTTGGATGAAGCACAAGAAGTACTTTCATCAGATAGTCTATTAGACTACTAATTTTGCATTTTTGGGTATTGTTTGTTTGGAGGGAAATGTGTTTACTGCCATTCTCACTATTATTATGCAGATACGGTTTCGGTTCATTGACTATTTCGAAATCGCGTGCAGACAGGAGAGAGACGAAGATTTGAAACTATGGAATCGAATCCTCCCA
Source organism: Blastocystis sp. subtype 6 (assembly GCA_000963415.1). Classification (NCBI taxonomy): domain Eukaryota; class Bigyra; order Opalinata; family Blastocystidae; genus Blastocystis; species Blastocystis sp. subtype 6. The sequence goes on along the minus strand of JZRM01000141.1, from coordinate 29,947 downwards.
GTGCCAACAAATTCTTCGCTATTCGGACTTTCCTGTAATGAAACAGAAAAGATCCACAAGCGTTTACTCATCTCTGGAGGAACGACACAACCACTTTCGATTTTAGAAAAATGTAATATGATTATGACTCCATTCAGATGTAGCATTTGCAAGTGATCAAGAATTAGACTTTAATGTAACCGTCGAGCGAGTGTTAACAAAAGATACTAAGGATTCTCTGTTTCAGCCGATACAAAATGCAGGCGTGATCATCCTCGATTATCTGTACCGTCTCCAAAGGAATCATGGAGTTCTTGTAGAGTTGCCCAGGTATCTCTCTGTTCCTTCTGTTTCCTCGCTGTCAATATCAGATCCTGCCTTATCATCTTATGACCTTCCCGCCTCAGTCTGTGAGAAGACGACTCCATCATTGTTTCTTCCTGAAGAGATACATAGAGCAGATGACTGCATTGCGTTCTTTTCACGAAAGAAAACGGAGTGTGTGCGCCTCACTCCTTCTTTTCGAGTGGACTATTTGGCTCTTCCATTTGTGCCTTCATTATCAGCAACTCAGCACATCTCGTACACCGTCGCACCTCCGCCAAGAAGGACTGTTCCTCCGCAACGCTCGTTTGTACGCCCTGAAGAAATCCTGCTGTTCGCCACACACAAACGCCACTATATGCAACAAGTTCCTGCTCTCTCTCCACAGCCTCTCCCCTCGCTCGACTCCACTTTCCACTCGTCCAAACTGCACCAGCTGAGGCAAGAGGTGTCTCAGTACACTGATCTGCTAAACACTCATGCATTTCTTCCCGTTCCGATGGTAGGAAAAGCGTCTATTTTCCACTTTAGCGACCGCAGGATCGTCATCGAATGCGTTGTACCACTCACTCCTTACAACAACTGTATGATCGATGTGTTCAAAACCTTGCTCATCAGTCCTTATTGTCGCTGACTGTAGCGCTTTTCGATCCCTCTCGATTAGATCCACTTATCCCTCCTCTTTGGGGGTCAGATGCTCCAGGAGATTCGAAAGGCGAATGATGGTTTCTACAACTTTCAGATCCTCCCAGACGACTTTTATCCCCGGACTCTCCTCTTCTCGCCTGTCAACACAGAGCAGCGAGGCATTCCCGATGAATCAATTGACTGTCATAACGAAAGACCTCGTAATGAAAGTACTTCTCCTCTTGATGTGATTCACACTCAACTGATGACTTATGCAAATGATTATCTTACTCGCCTGCAACATGAGGCACTTCTGCCTCATTCATTTACTCCCTCTTCCTTGCTACCTGAACGTATTGCGTATGCTTGGTGTAGTCCTTTACTCTATAGACAACTCGTGGAGTTCCTCCAAGAGCAGATAAGCAATGTGGCCACCACCATTTCCATCACACAGACCTCTTCTCTTTTAACTCCACTACAGAACTCTCTGCAAGCTGCAGTTACTCTCCATGCTCTCTGCACACTTCACCAAGGACTTCAAAGAGATGTGGAATCGATTCAATGCATGCACGACTATATCAATGAGATGATTCATAATGATTCATATTTGCAAATCCTCCCTAATCCCATTCTATCCTATTTTGAATCATTGGAATCCACGCTTCTTCGTATGTGTCATGACTCAGTGTCATCAATTAAGTCCTCAGGAAATGAGTCTCCACGTCTCATAGAAGAGAATCCACTCTCGGAGAGTGAAAAAGAAGTCTTACCAGAGCAGGAGGAAGATCAAGAAGATCAAGAAGATCAAGAAGATCAAGAAGATCAAGAAGATCAAGAAAATCCTCTTCGTACTGTAATCATCATTGATGACTCTCTCGTTCAGCAACACCATCTCCTACAGTAATTTCGGCACTCGATTACAATATAGATCACTCGATCTGCAGCAACATGTTTCGTTTGTTTGCAGAAATCTTGATGGATTGTCTATCGTCACCGATATTACATCGGCCATCCTCCTGATCGAAGAGAAAGCCATCTCGCAGAACCAGTTGAAATCAGTCATCGACACTCTCACGAGCGCCATTCAGAAGTATTCCAGGATACTGATTCTCGTTCATGTGGAACAAACAGAGATCGATTCATTCGCTTCAACCTTTCAGTATTTGTTAGCAGGCATCCTCTTCTTCCCGGCAAAAATCTCGCTTCACTTCTGGTTTGAACGTGCATCCATCCTCACCCACAGCTATCACTCCTCGAAGATCCCGCAGATCATCCGAGACTTCATCGATCGCTCTCCTCTGCGAGAAACATCGTGGAAGGTACACAGCGGGTCATCGATGCTCCGTAGAACGTGTTCTACAAGCGCGACTACTTGACTGACGAGGAAACGGACAGGCAGAGATGGTACGCAGCGTTCCCGTTCATCAACCCCTTCACTGCCTGCTTCTTTGACTCGATGGTGAAGGAGGAGAGGGGATATGATGTAGATAGCGCCCACCGATCTCTGCGATCTCCAGCTCCCCAATCCGTGGCTTCCCGATGAGATTGTTCACAATATCCAAAGGTAGAGATGCTCAGCAATGAACGATCTAGACTTCTGCAAGTGGCAAACTCAGCAGTTCTCAGCGAACCGGACAACAACGCGGAAAAAAGAGAGTCGCTCATCCAGGTGAACAGAAAACCCAAGCGAGTAAAACTGAGCATCGATCGCGAACATGCTGTCGAAGGACAAACGAAACGTACTCCATCCTGTTTAATACGAAATAGTTTGTTGGAGTGAACTTGACGAGAACAACTCCGGGCTTCAGTCGCGCTATTTCAAGTCTAAATCAGTTGTCGAGTCGATAAATGAGTATGATAAAACAACTTATTGATCATTCGAACCATGGTGTTTGTTGCCGATAATATTGATGAGCATGTCGCTCTGGGTTTGGAGAGCAACTCTAGGCTAATTAACATTGGAAAATGCAGTATTCCAGAAAATGGAGTTTCACCTCAAAAGTCCATTTTTCTTTTTATAGAATGAATAAGCGAGTGGTCCTCATTGCGATCTTGCTTTTGAGCGTGTGCTATGCAGGAAGAGATTTTTACAAAATTTTGGGGGTTGATAAGTATTACTTACTGTTATTGTAATCTATCTAGAAATGCATCCAGCTCCCAGATTAAGAAGGCATATAGGAAACTAAGTCTTAAGAATCATCCTGACAAGTGTAAGACCGAGGAATGCAAGAAAGCTTACATTGATATCCAAGATGCTTATGACTGCCTTTCGGATGACAACAAAAGGAGAGTGTATGATGCGAGCGGAGAGGAAGGAGTAGCGGAACGAGAGAAGCAGGGAAGTCAGCAAGGTTTCAATCCTTTCGATATTTTTGGCTTCGGAGGCTTCGGAGGAAAGAAGAGGAACCAAGACATGCAGGCTACGGTTCCTGTCACTCTGGAGGAGTTGTACAACGGAGCTGAGAAGTCTTTCAACATCAACCGCGAAGAGTTGTGCGAGCATTGCCACGGAACAGGAGCGGACGACCCAGATCATGTTCGGCAATGTCCCGTTTGTAAGGGTTCTGGAGTTGTTCTCCAGCGTATTCAGCTTGCCCCTGGGTTCGTCCAGCAGGTGCAGCAGCCCTGTTCGAAGTGCGGAGGCAAGGGAAAGATCTTTGACAAGGCCTGCCATGTCTGCCACGGAAAGAAGCTGGTGACGAAGCCTCACAAGATCGCTCTCGACGTCGAGCGCGGAATGAAGGACGGCGAGCAGATTGTCTTCGAGTACGAGGGAAATCAACACCCCGATCTGGACCCTGGCCATGTCGTCATCGTTCTCCAACAGAAGAAACATCGTCTCTTTACACGCGACGGAAACGACTTGAAGATGAACTTCAAGATCTCGCTGAAGGACGCTCTGCTCGGCTGGACGAATAGCATTCGACACCTCGATGGCCACGCAGTGAAGTTCGGAAAGGAGGGAATCACGAAGCCTGGAGAGGTGCTGAAGATCGAAGGCGAGGGCATGCCAGTTCACAATTTCCCTTCGCAGAAGGGAGATCTGTACATTACGGTCACTGTGGAGATGCCCAAATCGCTCAGTGAGGAACAGAAGACCGCAATTGCTAATATTTTCTAGGGGATTGTAAATTTTTAGTGTTTGAGCAACAAACCAGGACATTCTATCCAAGTTACAAGTCGAAGTCAAAGTCATCAATTGAATTTGATCGAGAAGAGAGAGAGATTTCATCCATCATCTCACACAACACTAGAGTGAACGGAGCGAGTCATCATTACGATGATTATTAGAAGTGAATAATCGTGAGCGTGAGTCAGAGTCATAACTACTGCAGGTAACCGTAAAGTCTTCTGTATCACTGTCTTTCGCATCTAGAATATCGTAGAACTCTAGTATCGAGCAGCGCCTCATTCATTACCCTTTAATTCCATCCGAGTAGCTAGCGTTGTTGTATTGTCCATACTTCCCTTTCCGCTCAACGCATCGCGAATACGCTCTCCCAGATCTTTAAAACGGAAGAAATCTGAAGGAATAGGCAAGTCAATTACATAAAACACACTACAAATCAGGAGGCAATCAAGCCATCACGATTGATCCTCATATTTTTCGTATGAGTTGCATTTATTTATCCATCCGAAAACACGGTGGTTCTCGGGATTAATCACAGCTTTCAGATGCTTAATCCCGTTGATCTCAGCTAACTAACCGTCACATCGACTCTGCAGCTCTACCGTGCAGATCGCATAAAACAAAATCACTCCGATTCCCTGCCCATGGAACTGATCGATCACCGTCACAGCCCATTCGGCAGTCGTGGGATCGTCCGTATCCACGATGTAGCGTGCTGTTCCGACGCCCAGGAACCCCGGCTTGTCCAATATCACCCCCAATCCATGGTGACACTTGTAATCAAGACGAGTGAAGTAGTCCAGCTCTTTCTCGGTAAATGTCTTTTTGGCTGTGGTAAAACGCATAAATAACGAATTGGAGGAAATCTCACCCTTGTCCAGAACTACATCACATTCGAACGACTTTGCTACTAGAATGCATTTTTGTCCGATCGGAAGGAATAATTGGCCTCATGATAAACGAGTCGTTCGTATTCTTTGGAACCGTAAAACTAGCATGGAAATGGAAACACACTTCTACGTCAACGTATGGCAGCTCACAAAGTCCAGCAGTTCATCAATATCCGGTAGTTCAGGAAGAGCCATCCTATGTTTGTTCGGCCGCTCCGAATTTAACTCCTCTGATGTCTTGTTAGGACCACTCCGTTCCCCTTCTATGATGTCCTCTATTTTCTAAGTGCAACAAAGGAATCTTACCAGACACAGCAGATGATGACTGGGAGTGTGACTGGTCTGGAGGGGAACGACCAACAATTCTACCAAACAATGAAGCGATACCTTTAAACATGAATAAGAGTAATCTTCATTTTCCGAAAATCGCGGGATTCTCATTTTTCGAACAAACAATTGTTACTATCATTCATTACTCTTTTCAGGAGATCCCTGGTCCTCTCTTACATATTTGTCCTCTTTTACATCTGTCTCCGGATGAGAGGGCGCAGAAGGTGAGGTGGGAGAATAAGCAGGGGAAGTAGGAGAATAAACAGGAGAGGTGGGAGAATAGGCCGGTGATGTAGGAGAATAGGCAGGAGAAGTAGGTGAGTAGGCAGGTGATGTAGGAGAATATGCTGGTGAGGTAGGCGAATAGGCCGGTGAGGTAGGCGAGTATGCAGGAGAAGTAGGTGAATAGGCTGGTGAGGTGGGAGAATATGCTGGTGAGGTGGGAGAATAGGCAGGAGAGGTGGGAGAATAGGCAGGGGATGTAGGAGAATAGGCAGGGGATGTGGGAGAATAAGCAGGGGATGTGGGAGAATATGCTGGTGAGGTAGGCGAATAGGCTGGTGAGGTGGGAGAATAGGCCGGTGATGTAGGAGAATATGCTGGTGACGTAGGTGAGTAGGCAGGAGATGTAGGTGAGTATGCTGGTGAGGTAGGCGAATAGGCCGGTGATGCAGGAGAATAGGCAGGAGATGTAGGTGAGTATGCCGGTGAGGTAGGAGAATAGGCAGGTGACACAGGAGAATAAGCAGGAGAGACCGGGGAGTAAGATGGTGAATTGAAGTAACCAGACCCATTCATAGAGTATGAGGGTGATTTTGCATCATACCCATCCGCACCCTGTCCATATCCCATATTCACTCCTGCAGTACCCATAGAATATGAGGGAGAGGCAGCTAGGGCCGAGTACTCTGTACCTGGAGAAGTGATTCCCAGATCAGGCGAGAACTGAGGCGACTCTCCGTCCCCGTCAAACATATTTGATAGCGCAGGAGAACTGTAGATGCCCACAGTGTTTTCTTCCTCAGGCTACGAATCACACACTCTCCTTGACCTTACCTCAAACCGCCTCAATAACCCTTCTCCTTCTGGTGCCACATCGATGGCCTCACTGAGCTTCTTCGTATCCAGATACACATCGAACACACCTGTGCCGGTGGGAAGCAGCTGGCCAGTCATGATGTTTTCTGACACACCAAGCAACTTATCCTTCTCTCCAAAGGCAGCAGCTTCGAAGAAGACTTCCTGCGTCTCTTCGTACGACGCCTTTTGAAGTGGAGACGTATCGATACGATTAATGCCATTTCGAGTGATGGGCATCAGGAATCCCTTGTAGGTCATGACATCGCAGAGAATGGAGAGATGGCGGTGGTTCACATAGGACCCATCGAAGCTGATGACCATTCGGATTTCCTTCATCAACGCTCGACGCGCTGCCTCAATTCCCAGGACTTCGAAGATCTCATTAATATCATTTGTGTAGGTCTTTGTGAAGTCCAGCGATTCCTCTGCCATTGCACCACGAAGGTTGGATCCATCTGTCTGTAGCACATACTCCCTACATGTTATCCCTCTTCATGTCTTTACTTATGCACACCAGGCGTCTGAGTGCGTTCCTCCAAGTCGTCATCTCCCTCCTCACTAATTGTCTCCTCACTGATATACACTGTATCGATGCCCGGAGTTCCGAACAGCACCAACTGCGATTGCAAGATATTCAGTACCGATTTGAGCAACTCATCGCCGCTGATCTTTCCCTCATTGCTGTTTTCCTCCTCTGCAAACATACGAATTTGAACAACAGGGTTAGAGTCGTTATCGTTCGATGCAATCGTTGACATCTTCAACTCAATCTTCTCTCTGATCCGTTCTGCGATCACCTGAGGCGAAATCTTCTTCGCTACGATCATCTGTTGGTTGAGTACTAATCGCAGCATCCATGGAGACAAGATGGACGGGTCCAGATCTTCGGTATCGAAGAAGTTCTTTACAAGCACCGCATCCTGTGTCACAACTGTATTCATCGGGTCAGGGTCGTAGTAGATCTCGGCAGACACCAACAGCTTATCCAAAGTCGCAAGGCCCAGCGTGTTTTGAATGCGTTGCGCTTCTTCCTTGCTTTCTCGGAACTCCTTACGCAGCTTCAGTGTCATTGTGGGAGTAGAGATCTCCTTCACGCAGTTGATGATTTCCTCAAGACGTGGCACACCGAGAGTCACATTCTTCGCGGAAACTCCAGCAAAGTGGAAAGTGTTCAGTGTCATCTGAGTGGCAGGCTCACCAATGGACTGAGCTGCAACAATACCGCAGGTCTCACCAGGAGATATCTGCGACTTCATGAAGCGATTTGCGACTTCGGCCAGCAGCCAGTCGAAGGCCTTGACTGTCAGGCGATGTTCCTTCATGATTGGCTTACTCGCCAGGATACTCCGAGCGAAGATCGAGAAGAGCAATTTAGCGTTATCCTGAGACTCGGGCATTCCCACACTCTCGTTGATGACGCAGATATGGTGAAGAAGAGATTGCACTTGCGAAATTACATAGGAAGGAGATAGATCCGACATACCGTTAGGATCCACACGGAAACGCGTTTTGGCCGTCCAGATCAATCGAGGGATATTCACAGGCAGGTGGAACACACGAACATCCTGGAACTTCTGGTCAGTCACGGTGACGATGCTGCGCAGCATCTTACGATCCTCTAGCAATTGATTGAACTCTGCGTCAAGGTCATGCTGACTGTCCAGATCCTTACGAATCGCCTCAATTGCATCTAGGGGTCACACCTCTTCCACTCGCCTACCATGACTTACCCAAGTACGATCCGAAGTGGCATCGCAGTACTCCAATCGGTAGTCCGCCAAGTCCCAGCGATAGTTGCGAATGATATCGCGCAGCTTCATGTGTAGAGTCGGTATGCTTTGGTCTTCAATCCATCGTGAATCCATTCCATCCTCTCCATACAGGAACTGGACAATTTGCCCACGACTGTTTCGTACCGTGCCATCATAGTACACCATCAGATCTTCCATGGACTTGATCAGACGTCGCTGCACATATCCCGTCTTGGAAGTCTTCACAGCCGTATCCACGATACCTTCACGACCACCCATGGCGTGGAAGTAGAACTCTTGGGGAGTCAATCCCTTCAAGTACGAGTTAACAACGAACCCATGAGCATCGGCTCCAAGATCATCTTTGCAGAAGTGGGGCAGTGTTCGATAAGTGAATCCGTAAGCAATTCGCTTTCCATCCACATTCTGCTGGCCCACACAACCACTGATCTGCTGCAGATTCAGCGGAGCACCCTTGGAACCGGCAACTGCCATAGCCTGCAACGAATTATCACTCTTCAGATGCTTCATAATCGTCTTTTGGGTTTGGTTGGCCATGGTGTTCAGCTCGCTGTTTACAGCCCATTCGAAATACTGCTCGATCGTCTTGCCTGGCTGCTTCTCCAGCTGCTTGTGCTGGCCCTGCTGGATCAGACTCGTCACCTTTCGTTTCGCGTTTGCAATGAGGTCCATCACCTCGTTCATGGTCTCAGGAGTTGGTACCATGTCTCCCAGACCCACTGAGAATCCCCGGTTCATCAGCCAGTAATTTACCATGCGCTGATTCAGTCCAAGGAAGGCCTTTGCAGCGTCTGGGCCTCGATCATTCATCAGCACATGAGTGATGCCTCCACTCTTTGTGTTGCCAATCGAGTTTTTATCGATGATTCCCATAAGCAACTCACCCTCCACAATGTATACCTCACAATCCATGTTATTCAAATTTGATTTCTTGTTCTTATCGTAAGGAGTGGAGTAGCGCTGGATGTTCAAATCCCTCTATGCATGACAATGGATGATTTCAGGTACAGGAAGAATCAACGAGTACATTTGTTTCCCTGTCCACAGAGGCAGGATCTTACCATCCTTGCGAGCAATCACAGCAGGTACAGGAATGTTCCCATCGAAATCATCCACCCACATAATCATGTTCATCATCATGTCCTTCTGAATGAACGTGTCACGCTGCGTTAGCTTCTGGGACCCCAGGAGTGTGTCCTGCACGATTCCCATGACAGGACAATTACTCTTAGGCGAAATAATATTCTTATGCACCATCATCAACTCGGTGACTTCTGCCCGCGCTTGGATCGTCTAGACGTTAAGTCTCTCTCTCTCCCCCACCTGTGGCACATGAATGTTCATTTCATCGCCATCGAAATCAGCGTTGTACGGTGTGGTACATGACAAGTTCAGTCGGAAGGTCGAGTAGTTCAGCACTCGCACACGATGCCCCATGATTGACATCTTATGCAGCGATGGCTGACGATTGAACAGCACGATATCACCATCGTTGATATGTCGCTCCACGATCATTCCCTCCTTCAGTCTTGGCACCTACCACTCACTCATGTACTCCACTCCTACGCCATGTGTATATCGGAGGTCATGTCGCGTGCCATCCAACTCTGTGTAATACTTTGCTCCAGGCCACTTATCGCCTCGCTTCACCAGATTTGTCAGCTTCTTGATATTAAACTGGTTCACTCGCTCAGGGAACGTCAAGATCGCAGCGAGGGACTTGGGTACACCCACCTCATCGATATCGATCGTCGGATCTGCGGTAATCACTGATCGACCGCTGAAATTCACTCGCTTTCCCATGAGATTGCCTCGCACACGACCCGTCTTGCCCTTCACTCGTTGTCGGAAGGTCTTGAGAGGACGTTTGTCTTTCTGCGTGGCTTGGGGCACGCTCTTTCGCTCGTTGTCGCAGTAGTTGCTATAATAGATCTGCAGCAGCTCCAGATCTTTGTCCATCTCGCGCGTTCCCTTGCCTCGGTATTTCTACGTGAGAGAGGAGAAGAGCCACTACATCTCCGCTGATTGCCTTGTTGGCCTTCAGGATGTTCGCCAGCGCGTGTGTGATATCATCCTCGCTCTTCGTCGTTCGTCCGGGAAGCATCACGGAGGGACGCACAGCGATGGGAGGAACCTACATCAGAGCGAGAGAGCAACCCTACAGGGATCTCGCTGAGAATGAAGTACTCCGGCTTGATCTCAGGGTAGTCAAAGCCCATGAAGCGACAGTCTTCTGGACTAATCTTCCGGAAAAGATCCTTCACACGAGAAGGGGTGATGTACTCCGACACCTCCTGGTTCTCACTCTTGTAGGTAATCAAGATCTTAAGACTAGATAGGATTTCGAAAGCGCCCTCTACCTCTCTTTTTTATATTTAGCCTTTAAACAGCCACAGCCCCCAGTGCTGCGACTGCACTCCTTCACTGTCTTTGCACGGTTGAACACACGCTTTAGTTTCTCGCAATTGTCCACTTCGTTCTCGTTCTCTGGAATTTCTCCTCTGGCAACGAGGCAGTGCCCGCAGTTATAACATATGCACGAGAGGACACGGTATCTGGAGATTATCCCTTTCGAGAAAAACTCACATAATATCGAGAAAACCGATATGAAATATTTCTGCATTTAGATGGATATGTCCAAAATGGCCCGGACAGTCCTCCCACTTGCGCCTGCAGGTTTCGCACAAACCATCGCGACTTATGGTTCCCATTCGCGGGTCATTGAGTCCTCCCTTTACGGGCCTACCATTTTCAAAAATCTCGACGCGGTAGACTCCATTTTCTTCTGTTGCGTTTCCAGTCGTCACAGAATTCTTTACGACCTCGTCTGGAGATAGAACACCGAAGTCTATGCTTCGGATACGTCGTAATGGCGCTACTGTTCCACAAAGAAGAGGCATTCAATAAAGAATGATCTACGCACAAAAATTAGCATACAAACATGAATTAAGACAAATCCAAACAAATGCACACATTTGATATCGAAACTGGAAATAAACCTGACGATTCAAAGTACTCCTAAAATTTTTGCACATGCAATATTTGTGGACAACAAACAAATGATTCAAATTGGTACTCTATTCTTTTTATACAGATTCACAAAACTGGTTTACCGCATGGGCAACCGCAACTCTTATTTATGCTGCTGGGGATCTTGCCCATGCCTCATTTGTCTTCTAAAAGCATTAACTACATCACTAATACGGCGCTCGTGCTCCTCCTTCATGTCTGGGGTGGAGTGAACCAAAATAAACCCGAAGTACGACTTCCTGTACTCCATCGCCTCGCTGGTCGACACGACCTTCAAACACTTCATGGAGTCGATGGTGCATTTATAGGTGATATCCTTGCACTCGTACAGGTAGAGCACCTCATTAATGATGTACTGATCGGCAGGTCGATTGGGGTAGTCGTAGTAGCATCGGATTCTCAGTCGGTTTTGTCTCCCGCCGCCTCTGCTGAGCACAGTGCTCAGCTGCTCTCCGAGGACCTCCACCATCTGGCTCACTCCCAGCACGTTTTGGTTCCTGTAGAAGCGAGTCTCCTGCACCCCCACAGTGATCACCACGTCGTAGGGCAGCAGCAGCTCCTCCCGCTCCGAGCTCTCTATCTGCAGAGCGCAGTTGTGCGCGTAGAAGAGCGACTCGCCCAGAAGCATCGCGCCTCTGGCCACGTCGTAGAGGAAGGTGTTGTTCACCACGGACTTCGAGTTGAAGTGCGACATGACCTCCTTCTGCACCAGGTTGCAGGTGCACATCCCCCCCACCATGAAGAGATACGTGTCCAAGCCCGGCTTCAGGTGATGCATCATCGCGTCGACTATCTCCTCGGTGGTATGAACGTACCTCTCGATGCAGCTGTTCATCGCACTTCGAGGGATCATGCCGCAGGGCAGATAGATGTCCTGCACGTTGTCTCCGAACTGACTCATGCACTGTCGGATGTACGTGTATTTCGCTCTCTCGGGCGTGTCGGGGGCTATCGACTCCACCAGCTCCTTGGCGATGTAGAACCCTCCGACCGACTCTCTGCTCGCGTAACTCAGCACCTTGTACGTGCCGTTGTTCACGTGCAGAAAAACACAATCAAAGGTAAACCCGCCAAAATCGTAGACTATCAAATTGTATTCCTTTCCAAACTCAAGATAGTCTAAGAAATTGTGACAGATTATATTGTCAAGAATCGAATAAGCAGCAGCTATGGGCTCGGGATAGACTCCCGTCACTTCGAAGCCTGCAATTTCTGTAGCGTACAAGAGTTCCTGCACACTGTATTGGTTAAAAGTCGCGGGCACAGTGATCACAGCTTGGATCTTGTCTTTTAGACAAGCGTTCCTTACAACTTTATACTCTGCTTTCAGTATTTCTGCAATCACATCTAACGGATAAATTCTATATTGCTCAGTTCCCACAGTTATGCAATAATCCATACTCCTGTCGGCTACGTGTCATCGTCATTGCAATTAATACTGGAAGATCGAATTTTCGACAGCCGCTCCTTTACCTGAGATAGTACCCATTTCCCTTTCGAAGAGCCTGGAATCACTCCAGAAGAACTGATACTGATATCGGATGCGATATTATTGATTCCATTAGGACCCATGTTTTCGATTCCGCCTCCAGTACGAACAGATACCTTCACCGATGATGCTCCGAAATCAATACCGGCCACTCCACTTGGTTCCAAAATTAGCCCATAGATAGTCTGCATGTAAATTATTATGTCGCCTATGATAAGTATTAAAGAGGTTGCGTTTGTGTTGGCGAGTAGCAGAGATGATTGCAAGTGTTGTGAGAGAGTTCTAGAACGATATCTCAATCAATCAGAAACCGCATCGTTTGGTGATAAAAGAAGTGATTCTGTGCTTCGCTATTATTTGGATTCAGTTCCGAATGCTCAGTTTCGTAAACTGTTTCACATTAACAAGTCTACCATTCAAGTGTTGGCTACCGAGATCAGGAGTATAACTGATCTTCGTTTTTGCTCTTATAAAGGATGTGATGAAGAAGAAACACTTGAAGGTGTGGCAATTTCTGTACTCTTTTTAAACTCACAGTTTTCTATCAATTTTTTATCGATGTTTTGTGGACAACCGAAACGTGTCATCCAATCGAATATTTTGCAGTTTAATACCGTTCTGGATCAGATCAAAGAGCATGTTATCTATTTTCCATCTCTAGATAACCAGAAACTCGTGAGTCCGAGCAGAAATAACTATTTTCCCGGTTCTGTTGGAGTTCTCGGTAACTGAGGCTGTGTGAGCTGAATCGTAGACACAGTTTTTATTCCAGATTTTTCGATTCGAGGTCACTGCGCGAACGTCCCCCAAGGAATAAAATTGCTTCTTGTTGTTGATAGCAATGGATCATTCCTTCATCTTTATTGTACCAGAGATTGTAACCAGAGTAATTGTAAGCTGTTCAACAAGTCGCTGTTGGGGTCTACCCTTCGTTACCACAAGCGTTCAGTACTGAATCGTATGTCTCTTTCCCTTGGTTAAGTGCAGGTGGGTTCTTTCTGCTAGCTGATCGGTCTTTTCCTGAGCTGCCGTATGTTCAAATTCCATTTTCCACGCAGGAAATTAAAGAGTCGCATTACCCTACACTGTTCTCGAGCTATAATTACTGGCATCATCGGTCACGGTTTGCTGCTCATCACAGCATTCAGCGCTGGCTTTTCCGTTGTCCTCGCTGCCGATACGGGTTTTCGTTTTCCTCTGATATGGGTCTGAATTATGTGGTCGCATCGCTCGTGCTCCATCAGCTCTGTCAACAATTGGGTGACGTCTGGAGTGATGATGATTCGAGGATTCATCACGTGGCCATCTCCAGTAAGGATAGCGAGGTAGTGGACGGAGTAGACGAGGAGTGCTATGCGTTCTATGATGCTCCTGATGGAGGGATCAATTCTCATGAAAGTCATTACTACAACCTCGAGAATACGATGGTTCCCGTCAAGGCTACAACGTCTACTGTGTCCAATGTGTCTAATGTATCCAATGTGCCCAATACGTCGAGCGAAACAACCAACGAACCAATCCAGTCTAGTGTCTATGAGAAACTTAAAGTTGTCGCAAGAAAGCGGCGGAATTATCTAGTTGAAATAATATATCATTTACCTATGCGATCTTCCTCAATCGATTGCTATTCTTTGTAACAAACACACCATAGAGAGAATCGAGAAATAGAACGGTTGCCACATCCTGCTAACAAATACTTCGCTTTGTCTCCAAAAGCTAGACAGTGATATCCACCCACATCTTCCGTGCATTCAAATCGCTTCTCCCACGATTTGCTGTCGAACACATCAAGCTGATTCGAACCCACACTCAGATACATGCCCGAATAGTCGAACTGAACGGCGTTCACTTCCGATCCCATTTCCAATGACTTCAAACACATACCGTTTCGTAGATCCCACACCTTTACCACTCCATCATTTGCTCCACTTGCCATGTAGTACCCATTCTCACTAAACGCGATCGACCGGACCGCTTGGGAGTGCTCTGCAAAGTTCGTCACATTCGTCTGTGTCTTCATGTCCCATACTTGGATCACTCCCTCGCTCGTTCCAGTGGCCATGATCAGTCCGTCTGGGTGGAATTCGATTGTCTCCAGAGTCGCATCTACCTCTCACTCCCCACCCCAGCACTCACCCTTCAGTCCTGCATTCACCGTCTGCACAAGCCGAGCAGTCGTTAGATCGTAGAAGCACCACGTGCCATCGCGCGCACAGCTGACAAAGAAGTCTCCAGTTGCTTGCAGCGACAGCCCGGTGACCTCCGCAGAATGGTTCTTGAAGATCGTGGGACGTTCCTCTGCGTTCAGCCGACCTCGCCACGCCTACCTCCTTGCCAGATCCTCACCGTTCGATCGAGCGACGACGACACAACCACTCGCGAGGTTGCGTTTTCCAGCAGCAGCAGTCCGCTGATCGGTTTGCTGTGTCCAGCGAAGTTCTGCTCGATTTTCTGCGCCGCCACGTTGTACAGAAGCACCTGATGGTCCTCGCCGCCGCTAAGGATGAGATCGTCGCTGACGGCGGAGATGCGCAGGGCGTTCACGCGAGGATGGGCGGTCTTGTGGGCCGAGTAGGTCGACTGGAGAGACCAGCGAGCCAGGTCCTTCGTCGAGGCCAGGTCCTCGGGGATCTGGCGCTTGGGACGGGTCTTGAAGTTCTCCTTGGCACGACGGGTCATCTTTGCTACCATCTCCTCCGAGATCTTCGTCTCCTGAGCTGGAACCCAACGAACACGCCTACCTCCACCTCCATCTTGCCACCGACGGGCACCGAGACAGGAGCGGACTGCACGCTGGAAGGTGAGAGACAAACCAGAGAAATACTTAGCCAGCGCCTCACGGGCCTGGTCACGCTCCTTGATTAAACGAGCTATGACACGGCAGGCAGCTTCGTGCTGGTACAGTGCTTGACTCAACTCCTGGCGGACAGCTTGAAGGTGCTTTTTGAGGGTGAATGTCTCTAACATCATGCTATCCCACTCGTTCTGCAACGAAACAAGCAGACCAGGAATGCTCGTAGCAGAAACAGGTTTAGGCTTCACGAGAGGCTGTGCTACGCAAATGAGTCAGTTTTCCAAAGTACTCACTTTTAACCTCAACCAGATCGCTGAGATCGAGTTCCTCTCCTGTAATCGGGCACTTTCCTTCGGTTTCAATGTACCTAACGCATCACCAGCGATTCTTCCAATTCCTACTTCGTAATCAGGCTCTTTTCATAGATATATCCAGTCTTTTTCGAGATTACGGGCTCCCTTGGTACTTCTCCAGAAACTACAAGAAATGAGTCATACTTGCTCCTCCACCGGAATAAAGGCCTCAAAGGGAAACTACTTACTGGCACAGAACATTGTGAAGAATTTAGAGGCAACACAAATAGTTTAGTGGTTTGAAAAACAACCTCCAATCCAAGTTTTTTGTTCAACAAACAGATTTACAATATTCATATACCCTTTATTCTGCCCAAGACGGGAACTCATTCCAATCAAAACCAATTACAGCGGGGAATATCGTAAAATCATTAATCTCGAATACAATAATGCAAATAACTGACAAGACAAGTCCAGTTTTGAACAAATCAGCAATTGTGAATGTATTGCTTGTGTATGCGATCAAGTTCGGGGGAGTTGACGAGGGCAACAGGAATGCACAGCTACAGCAGCAAGTTACAGGGAAGAGCAGAGTAAGGGGATTGAGTCTGCTTGATGTCGCTACTCCAATAACCACGGGAATCATGATAGATGCGCACGCCGTATTGGACGTGAAAATTCCGATCACCACCATGATCACCTCGATCAGGAAGACGGTAAGGAACTAGATATCAACCTCCTCCAGCCATTACAATATTCATGCCGTTCAACAAACTCATTTTTGAGCCAATCCAAGAGGCGAGACCGCTCTGCTCAGCACCTGCAGCCAATGCAAAACCACCTCCAAAAAGGAGCACCAGATCCCAAGGGAGCTTCTTTGCTGTGCCCCATGTCATGATGAACTCTAGCGATGAGTGCGGCACGTGATCTCTACCTTCGTCACTCACCTCCATCTTCTCTCCTTTGATTGTCTTCTTCGAAGGGATGAAAAACAGCAGCAAAGCAATCAACATTCCCACCGTACCATCAGAAATACCACAGGTTTCAGGGAACAGATTACTCCAACCTATCCCTGACTTGTGGAATTCCAAAAATACCTGGGATTCTGACATTGTCTCCAAAGACAAGATCAACTCGAAAGAGCCACAAAAGCGAAAGCAGGATGAATCCAACCATTACAACATACTCTTCGTACTTCATTTTCCCCAGTTTCTTGTACCTATCAATGACCCAAATCGGGGCTATTTTACTCCTCAGTGCAGAAAGACTTGTCGATGGTGAACTGTCTTGAAGAAGGGCAATAGAAGCAAAGAATTCCCCAAGCAATCAGCAGTAAAACAATACTCACTACAAGTGATCTGCGGCAATCAACCCAACTCGGCAGTGTGGAAATCAGCCAGTTCGAGAACGACAGCACAGGCACGCCTTCCTTATCTCCATATCGATCGTTAAACATCTGAGCAAAAATCATATTAGGTGGCGATGAGATGAGCGTGGGAATTCCTCCAATGGAAGTAGAGAACGCGATTCCGAGGAAGATCGACTTCGCGAATCCTTTCACTTTTTTCACTCCGAAGCGACTATTCAGCGACTCCACCAGTGCGTTGCAGTTCGCCACCATCATCAGCGCTGCGGCGGTGTTGCTGACGAAGATCGACAGCACCGCGCCAGTGCACATGATGCCCAGCAGCATCGATCGGGGTCGCGTGAAGAGTCGCATGATCGCCAGAGCGATTCGCATGTGCAGATTCCACTTCTCCATCGCGAGAGACATCAGAAAGCCCGCGAAGAAGAGGAAGATGACTAGGGAGAAGAGGAGGCGCTGTCGTACCATCGTTGAAGTACTGAGTGGACACCTCGGTTGCAGGGAGGATGTTCAGAAGAGGGAATAAAATGACGGGAAGAAGAGCGGTCACCGAAAGCGGGATTACTTCGCTGATCCACAGAGTCGCTGGGGATAAGGCGGGAGAGAGTGCTACCCATGATCAGCAGGACGCCTGCGCAACGCTGGACAGACACGTTGTCTGGGTCCAGTGGACAGCACATGATGATGATGGAGATGAGGATGCCGATGAAGGCTCCGATCGACGAGGGCGATGTGAGACGCTTGATAAAGGGGATTCCACCAACCTCCGCAGCTAGATTTCACTGGAGAGCTGAAGCGATACGAATAGAGGCAGTTGTTAGAGACTTTTGAAGATGAGTAGAGGATTTGGTGTGGCCCTGAGTATTTTGACGAGAAGCACTTATGATGGCAACTGGATCATGGTCGTTAAATAACGGATCCTCTCCAAGGATTGTCGACTGACGACCTGCCGCTCCGTAAAAACTACTAAAATTGAAGTACAACCACTACAAAAACCTCGTAGCTCTGCTGGAGGTTCTGGAGTAAAGGCGGATTGTCTACGAATTACTGTAGGCTAGAGTACACCACATCTGGCTCTTTCTTCGGGTTTACAATAGAAGGGATAACAGGAATATCAGTACGCATATCAGCGCTAGTACTGTCCTCTGGGATTGTTGGTAGCTCTTGCCTAACATAGTCAGTAGCCTAAAAATCCATACTCTTGGTCATCCATTTGATGAAGTTCAATGACTTTCTAGAGTGGTAATACAAACAAGTACAGTACAGCACTCACATCCGTAGGTTCTCTACTCATATTAACATAAACACTTTTAAAGTTTTTAACAAAATCCGGAGAATGACAAAACTTTCACAAAAATCTTCAATTTATGATTTACCCTGGCCCAGTTAGTCTCCAATGATTTGGGACACCGCGATTCAGTGCGAACTTCTCGTCTTCCAGTGTGTACACTGGCATTATCGGCTCGATTTTTGCAGTTCTCTTCTTTGCATTCATCGTACATTCTCCGGTGTTCCCTCCATCTTCTCTGCCTTCCTCCCACCGGTCTCCGTTCACAGCAGTGTCTTCGCAGCAGACAGAGGTTCATTGACTCGATGCAGCAGATGACTTTCTCTGTGTCCAGCATCTCACCAGTCGATCGTCCTCTTCAGGATGGGCCAATCTCGGCTCTCGACAGTCTTCAGACCAGGGAATCGATGTGCGAGAATGGAGTCATCGATGATGTCACGTGATCACTTCAGCTCACTCGGCATCTTCGCTGACGAGCTCTGGAGAATCTGACCTCGTCTCCCCGCTCCACACGCCCTTCAGAATCCCCTCCTGCACCCGGTGAGTCGATCGGTGCGCTGTCGGTTGCGTCGAAGGAGCGGATGATCATGTGACGATGGGTGATCGTCGATGGATGATGAGGTCTTTCCTCGCTGTGTCCCACAAGAAGCTGCGGATGCACTCGAACTGCCCATCATCCAGTCGCGATTGATGACATCCATGTCGCAGAGGAAGTCCTGAGCTTCCTTATCTCCATCACTGCAGACACTTGCTTGTCCATGATTGCGGGTAATGTTTGTTTCGTTATTAGGAGCAGTTGCATCACCACAGCCACATCAATCAATATGGACCATTGGTGTATCCTGACTTGGACATCCACGAAAGATAGGGTACAGCGGAACCTCGTTGCACACTACCCAGGAGAGTACCTGGAAAGAGACTCTTTATTGGAACTACAGATGTGTAACAACCTGCAGGAAGTGAAAGGAGCGAAAGGAGAATAGGAGGAACATCAGGCTTGTTACACTTGTAAATCTTGGCATTTGCATATCCCAGCTTGATGATGGTCTTTTGCTTCAATTTGCCTATGAAATGCGCAGTCTATCGAATGAAAAAGGACTATTGTTTCTCTTGAACTTCAGAAATCACTTTTACCACCGGAGATCTCTCATGGGCGATGTGGTCAATCGTTCCTGTATATTATCCTAACAAACCAAGCAACGCCTACCATTAATGATGGTTACTTAACATTGCATAATGTTTGGAATACTTTGAGAGAGATTGTCCAGTCTGTACCAGTCTTTTGTTCAGCTATCAGACAGATCGTAAGCGTAAGCGAAGAAGATGGTATAATCGCGGGACATCATTTCAATTCTCCCCTTACCTAACAGATATACCTCTTCTGTCATCTAACAAATATACTCCTTCTGTCATCTAACAAACATGGAAGTGAAATAAAATCAAATAGAACTCTAAAACTTGTTCTTGGTAGAGTAATCAAAAGGAGAAACCACAATGCCACGACCCTTTATAGCACCACGATAGATCGTTTCCATGATAGCGATAAGCTCGTCCTTATCTGTAAGAGGCCAGTTGATTTTGTTATTATTTCCGGTCCCCAGATCGATCATCATATGCTTATTTCGGAAGAAGAACATGATTGTGCAAGCATCGTACAACTCGTACATGGCATTGAAATCTGGCACCTCCGTGATATCCACGAGATAGATAACGACAAAATTCTTGACCAGATCCGCAATCTTCATCAATGTTTCATCTTGCTACAAATAAGTGAAGAAAGAGAGACTAGCTTACAAGCATGCATTGTCTGTCGTTGTCATGGCCAAAACGGATAACTACCAACTTTTCGGTCTCGTCTTGAATAGCACAATCGACAGCGTATGGAGTATGCAAGTGAGGAAGGAAATACGCCATTCTGAAAACGGAAATATGAAATAAAACAAACAATGAACCACCTATTGTAAATGATTGAAAGCCATTTGTGAGAAATATCGCACATCACGATCCTCGTCATTCATGTACTGCTGCAACGTAGGAAGCACAAAGTTATTGAAAGTATCCTTCGAAAACTTCCCTTTCAGCATTGCCAGTGTCTTCGCAACATTCAACCGCACGTTTGCAACAGCATCGTCTCGCACATCGCGGATCATCTCAACAAACCGGCCACACACCAGATCCTGCGGCATTTCGCTGCCTGTCACCTACGCATCAGTCGAGTCACCATTTCCAACAGCAATAATGTTGAGAGCAGTTACGCGCAACATGTATTTCTCGTGATGAATGAGGTCGCTGACGATCGGGAACAGTGTGTTATCAGCAAACTCTTCCCCATACATAACGTACAGTCGCTTCAAGATCTCGGCAGAATTCGAACGAACAGAAGCCACTGTGTCCGTCGTGTAACTGGTGATAGGAAAGAGAGAGATCCCTACTCACAAATGATAGGACGCAGCTCCTTGTACATGATCTCCTTGCCTAGCTGCTCGCTCAAGAGAGGGATCAGCGTCAAGAGATATTGGCGAATGTGCCAGTCTCGATCGCTTTTAAGAGAGATCAATGTAGGCAGCAAATTGGATACGAGAAGGTGCGAAGACATCACCTATTTATCTGGAGAAGATCAATTTCGTACGTTCTTTATCTTGTCGAAGTTTCCCACAATGTTCAATCGTACTTTTGTGCTGGTGTCAATGAGCAGTCTAGAGTAGATCGGCAAGATCGATTTTTCCGTAATCTCGGAGCCAACCATAGTACAAATATCTATTTATCATTCTGCACGAGCCATTACTCAAAAAATCGCTCGCCAGTCCTACTCTTACGTGCTCGCTAGGATCCATGCTAAGGTCGTTCATGATGCCGATCATTTCCTGCACCTTTTCAACACTCAGATACTTACAGATATGACTGACTGAACTCGCTGCGATCGTGCGAACCTCTAGCTCTGTGTCTTGCAACAGTCGCAGATATTCAGGGAGAAGCTTCGTTTCCACAAGTTGGCGTGAAAACAACGCGCAGATTTCTCCGATTTGGGTTACAGTGGTGTAGCGAACACGCCAGTTACTATCTGCAGCCAGTTCCAGAAAGAGAGGGAGAATGAGCGACACCCGATCCTCTTCAGAAAGGACATTTGCCAGCGCGATGCAACTAGCGTTTCCATATATCCGAATGTTCTCTTGATCGTCGCGAACAAGCAGGTACAAGTCGCGAACGAGGATCAGTTTGCAGGTATCACGCTACACTCGACCGCACTAACAACCGCTACGTCCATCACTTTAATAAACTCAGGCATCACAGCAATCGCGGCCTTCCGAATCATCGGCGTGCTGTCTTTGCACAGCTCGTCGTACATCTCGATTATCGTGTCATAGTCCCCAGTGGCCTGTCGCGTTTTGTAGAGGATCGGAAGAAGAGAACAGACGCAGATTCTAGAGGGAAGGAACGTCAAAACACGACTTCGAGGTGAACCACTCGCCATTGTACATGCGAATCGAAGCAGCCGTGATGTACTCGTTGATCTCCTCAGGAGTTAATGAGTCACAGATTTTTAAAATTGCTTTCGTCGCCTAGAATGACAAAGACAAAAAAACAGCACAGCTTCACGCACTGTCACCTCTTGCATCGTACAAAGCTTTTCGAGAATTTCAAGAATACAGTCAGTATAATCAGAACCGCCTACAAGAGGCAAAAAATCGCCTATCCATTCACAAGACTACTAGCAACTACTTAGCTGATCAGCCATCACAATAAGAACCTCATCGTCACTATCAATCAACTCTGATACTAAAATGAAATTAATAGTATATACCACAGAGATAAGGAAGTAGCTCTTCACGGGTACGATTTTCTCCCAAAACTGAAGCTGTTTATTAACAGTAGACTTAAAATGGTACCGATCTCTTTCAGTCTCTTCATCGCTGCAGCACGTACAGCTGTTTGGTCATCTCGCAACTCTTCGAGAAGATCATCGATGTTGTCCTGAATCTTTGAATCTAATCCATGAGTCGACAGAGTATCCTCATTCCTTCCATCAAATTCAGTGGATTGTGTAAAGTATGATGAGTTCTTCGAATAATGTGCTCGTATTCTGTAATTCCAGAAACATGTAATATGTATTCTTGATAGAGTTTCAAATCAGTATTCTATTTTGATGAATCGTTTTCAGGTTTCTATTCAGGAAGATTGCTTGGCCATTCGTGGAGATGACAGTATATTTGTTGCACGGTTTACTCACACTATAGATTCTTTGTCGTTGCTTCTCCTCTCCGATAGTGGGAATGAACTTTCAGTGAAGAGAGAAAGTACTCTGAATGTAAAGTTCATCGATTCATTCTCTTGCGATGGTATTCTTGGACTGTACAAACTATCTAGAGGTATTCGAATCTATCAAATTTAGTTTTAGAGATCTATATTGCTTTTATCACGGAATCAAGTGTAATTGGAATGGGCGTGTCTGGTCATCCAATCTACCGAGTATCTTTTTTACATATTTGTGCAAAATAGATTATGTCTGTGAAATTCGTGAAATTGCCAAGTCTTGAGAACAATCCGATCAATAAACAGTATTTGCGAATGATCAAGGAAGTGTTTCATGCTACCAAATTATACTACTCCAACTATGAAGATTTGACACGTCGTTTACAGAGTATAATTGGTGCTATTCTTTCACTGAAGGTACCCAATGCCAGCCTCTGAGTGAAGATGATCATTTCTTTCCAACGTCAGTCGATCCCTCATTCATGGTGCGTTGATCTCTCGTTCTCTTATCTAGTTTAATTATCCTATCATCCAGTCCTTTTCTCCTTTCCGTACAATACTTCTTCGCGACTTGATTCCCATCACTATTTTTGGCTTTATTCGTATTATCCCTTCGATCACTGTCAACCACCTTTCTTTTTCTCTTCTACTCATCTCTCGTCGTAGTATTCACCGTGTAGGTCGTCGCTACCACACTCGTGGAGTCGATGTCAATGGTCATGTGGCCAACTTTGTTGAAACAGAGCAGATCGTTCGTCAGAATTCAGGTATTATCACATCATTCGTTCAGGTATCGATCCATCGATTTTGACGAGTAGATTCGTGGAAGCATTCCATTGGAGTGGTCCCAGATACCCATGATGAAATACACACCTTCGATTCGAATGTTTGGAGTAGGAGAAGAAGGCGGGATAAACGATAGGACCGATCTTTTCTAAGCATTCATTTTTCGAAGTTGGTGAAGCGATATGGCGACGTGATTGTGGTGAATCTCGTCGATAAGAAGAAGGACCAGCTGATGCTAGGCACGGAGTACGAACGTGCCTGCATGGAGTAGTAAGTGATACTGCAGAATTCGATGTAGCAACAACCGCAACCGCCACCTCAACTTCTTTTGGTTTGATTTTCATGCGGAGTGTAAAAACATGCATTATGAGAAACTAAGCAAATTGATGGAATTAACACAGGAGTGTGTTTCCAACGGCGAGTAGGTTTTTCTTTTCAGTTCCATCGTAGTTTCTTCAAGTTTGATTCAAAACGGAGATCCGTTATTAGCGAGCAGAAATCGATCATTCGGACAAACTGCATCGATTGTTTGGATCGTAGGCGAAGGAGTAACATGACATAAAGGCACAAATGTCGTGCAGAGCATGTATGCGAAGTGGATGTTGTTCAGACAGTTGTTTGGGGAAAATGGAGACGCTATTATGAATGAATGCTTGTTTCGATTTGGAGGGCATTTCACACATAGTAATCGGCCAGATCAGTACGAAATAGTGCCCGTTTTCAACAATCTGTGGAGTGATAATGCTGACGAGCTGTCCTTGCTGTATAGCGGATCTCGTTCGTTGAAGACCGATTACACACGGTATAGTTGCATCGTCGTATTTTAGTTGAAGAACAGGAAAAAGGACGGTCAAAGGAATGCTCGATGACCTGGTGAATAGTGTAATTCGCTATTTCAGTAACAACTTTTGCGATGGGTATTTTGAGGACTGCTTGAATGTTGCATTTAACAAAGTACAAATGGGGCCAAATACAGATCATCGTGTGAAGAGCTTGTGGAGCAATACTTTTGTGATGTTTTTCCTTTTGGCGATTCTACCTGCATTATTTGTTATTTATGCTGTATCCCACTTTGCAAATCCAAGTAGTTACAAAGAAAGCTATATATGTAGAATGTTTTTATGTTACTGATTTTTCACTAACCCTGAGCTATTTGCTGCTAGTTGGATATATTTTTGGGAGAAAAGGAACTTTCTTAGGCGGTTTATTTGTAAGTCGAGTATAGCCTTGTTTTGTGGTTCATCAGATAGAAACTGCTACCTCTGAAACTATCAGATGAGAAAGACCTATTCTTTGTTTTTTGTATACACTCTATTGGTTTCGACAAGGTAGACCCATTTATAACATAGTTTATTCAGAATTAATGGAGTTTAGCACATTTTTATCCAAAGCGGATTAAGTTAGTTTACTCTCATCCAATCACATTCCAACAGTTTCCCTTGTTTCTCCTGTTTCCCCACCCCCTGAAAAATAGGCCCTATTTTCCAGACCCTAATCCTCCATAAAGTAAATCTTCATACTTTGGAAATGAATATTAGCCTGATTTTTCTCTTGTGTAGGCGTTGTGCTTTGCTCCTTATCCATAGTTCTTAACTTCGCTTTAGGAATTCTGGAGTGTCCAGAGAATACTGTTTACTTTAAAATCACTAAGAGGTCTGGGTCATATGCTGAGGAGGAGTCTGTTGCAATCTATGGAGACTCAAAGCTGTATGAGACTCCAATTTTTGAGGATAGTACGACTGTGTCTTACGAGAGCTGCCTTAACCAGACAACCAACAGTCAGTACACAATCCGATTGTTTGACTCAGCTTCTGACAGTTGGGAGTACCTATCTTGGGTGGCCATTGAGGGTCCCTATGGTAACATTGTGTTCAAAAACAATATGATCGATGACGTGGAGGAGGTCTACCCTCTTTCACTCTATAGTCCCATTACCACAAACCAAGATTGGAAGTTTTATCAGGGAGATATGGCTTCAAATTGGAATGAATACGATTTTGATGACTCTACATGGACAATCTTACCTTACGAAGCTGTAATCCCTTTAGAAAATTCAACTCAGTTCTATCGATTTTCATTTACGGGCCTTCCTTCTATAGCTGCCTATGAAGTTCGATTTAATTATCGACTTGGAATCATCGCGTATCTCAACGGAAGAGAGATTTATCGAGATAATCTTCCCTCCGGAGATATCACCGGATCGACTTTGGCAACCGGTTCCTACGAAGTCTATCAATACCGTGGAGTTATTCGAAATGGAATAGAAGCGGAGGGCGAATGTGTACTAAGTGTGTCAATCCACCACACTTCTGATTCAGTTGAGTCAAATCGAACATTCGATGCGTGGCTGGCTGAATACATGTCTAATTCGAATAATAGTTGCTACACTGTTCCTTATTCTGTTAGTCTTTCTTCTTCTCTACTCAATACTGGAAATATTTTTGACTGGGATATCTCCTCCCGTGTATATTTACCCTTTTTCTTCCCTTTTACTTTCAAGTATCACTATTCTGGTGATGTCATTCCTGTCATCAATGGCGTGCGAATATTCCCCTACTCACACTACTCTCAGGCTCCTCGTGAATATCGTCTCAGTGGAGGTACTTCTGACTCGTCATACACATCACTCCTTTATGAGGAAGATGTCACCTACAATTTTTTCGAGTATCAAACTCGAACCACGGATATCATTGGAGGTCTCTGGCGGTACTACAAAATTGAAATTTATTCTGCTTCTGGAGGTATTGGATATGTATATGAGATGCAGCCTTGTGTATGCCACGTGCGAGCCATTGACTCAATTGTATATGATCCTGGCTATTATTCCTATTTTGCTAATTATGAGTCGGTACTGATTAAGCCAGTCGATGATATCACTGACTGTGAAATCAAGCCTTCGCTCCCGTCTGGTCTTTCTTTCGATCAGGCCTCATGTACTCTCTCTGGTATCGCACAGACTACTTTACCCAACACCACATTTACCGTAACTTCTTCGATGAATGGAGGTATTTCGGGTACCTTCTCTCTCGCATTTACTTCTTGTGATTCCACACTACTCGAAGTCTATCGTACCTATACATCCACTGCATCACAGGAGGCTTTTACGATTCGAGATCCTGTGGGAACCGTTCTCTACAATGTCCCTATCAACAACAAACACCTCGATAATGAGGTTGTTTCTAGTTTACTATGCACGAGTGTCCCCTATATTACCATTGATACTGATGGAAACACGCAGTGGTCTTCTAATTCCTTCCTCTACATTCGAGCTGTACTTGATGCTTCTCTGCGAGAAATATTACTGCGAGCTCGCTTTGACTCAATTCTGGGACTTCCTCAGCCTTATACCCTCAGTCTGAACTTCCCTGTTCAGCCTCGTAGTACATGGTTCTATAAGATGGGCGAGGTCCCTACATCCTGGGATGATGCACAAACTGCCGGATGGGAAACAGGGTCTGCGACGCAGTTCCCTGATTCAACAAACCGCCTTCAGATCTACAAGCGTAGCTTTACAGTGGCATCGCTAGCTGATGTGACTTTCTTCACTCTGAATGTGAAGTATCGCTACGGTATAATTGTGTCAATCAACAGCAAGGAGGCATTCCGCTATGGTGTGGACGGTACACTTTCGGCAGATTCGACAGCTACTACGAGCTATCAGGATGATAGCTTCCATCTTGTTTCACTTTCGGCTCGTTCAGTTCTTGTGGAGGGAACGAATCATATTGCTATTGCCCTTGTATCGATCGCTGTAACACAAGTTACATCCATTTTCGATTGTTCTCTCCGTCTGATTCATGCAAACGAACGAAGTCGTGTCTGGGACTTTTCCGCAGATGGAAGTGGTGTATACGGAGATGTTGAGGATGTGTTTAATCAGTATAATGGTAATGTGTTGCGATCGTTGCTCTTCGATGGCAGAGTATCAATCACGTTCGCGAATAACCGAAGAGAAACGATCAACCAGGTGATGATTACCAACTGCATCAGTGAAAATAACTACAACGTGGAGTCGTTCCAGTTCCAGGCAAAGAACCCCGAGGACAGCGACTGGACTACACTACGAACTGTATCCGATCTATCTTGGTCTTTCGCAGCTCAGAAGAAAACGATTTGGATTGTCAACAGCAAGCCATATAACATGTATCAATTCAATGACATCAGTGGGTATGGCCTCGCATGGAGAATAACGATGCTCGATCTCCTCTCTGTAAATGTGCCGGCAGTGATTCCTCAACTGGAGTATCCTGCAGTGACTATCTATCGCGATGTGGAGATGGCTGAGGTTTATCCAACAAGCGAGTACTACATGGACTTCTCAGTGGACCCCAGTCTCCCTGAAGGAATCTCACTTGATCCAATGACGGGTATGATTTCTGGAACTACATCTGCCACTTACTCAGGAACCCATCAGATCAAGGCCACTTCTGTCATGGGAGTGGAAACAAACTACACGCTTCAGTTTGTTGTGGGGCTGTGTACAGGCGGCAAATCTCTGATCACTTTCACAGTTCGAACTGACTATAACCCTGACCGTGGCTCTTTCACTCTCTTCAAAGGTCGTCCTGAGGACGAATCTGTCATCTCCCAAGTAGATGAGTTCTCTGTTGCTTCCTCTCTGATGTACTTCGATTACTGCCTAGATGACTCGATCTACACACTCCGTATTACCGATTCGACTGGCAGCGGCTGGGCTTCTCCAGCAGGAGTCATGTTGAGTGTGGACATTGGAACGTTCAGGTTTGGTGTTGAAATGATGGGCGAAGAGACTGCTGCTTCGAGCAAGTTACTGCGATTCTCGTCCTATCTCCCCTTCCAGAACGAGTTCACCGAGTGGAAGATCTGGAGAATAGCTCGTGATGACCTCTGGATGAATCC
This sequence comes from Blastocystis sp. subtype 6, assembly GCA_000963415.1. NCBI lineage: Eukaryota > Bigyra > Opalinata > Blastocystidae > Blastocystis > Blastocystis sp. subtype 6. The sequence goes on along the minus strand of JZRM01000141.1, from coordinate 1,640 downwards.
TGGCTTCGATGACTCAGACTGGCAGCATGTGAAGGCAGGAGAGATTGGAGTCAATGTAGGAGCGACTGTGTATCTTCGTCAGCTCTTCTCTCTCCCCTCTCTTGATGATTACCAAGTCTTGAATGTAATGGTGAAGTTCCGAGGTGGTTTGCTTGCCTATGTGAATGGCCACCGTGTTGCCCGCTTCAACCTTCCCGAGTCTGTAACAAGTGAGACAGAAAGTCTTGAGGAGCATGACGATACTAAATCGGTCTTCTTCCATGTTATTCTGCCCACGGTTTCTCCTATGTCGGACAATAATGTGTTTGCCGTCGAGTTGCATCGCGTGAAGGGTACTTCCTCCTCTGATCCGGTGACCTTCTACGCGACTGCTGTCTTCGGTGTGGATGACTGCTCGATCGTGCGTGACACCCTGATTCCAGGCAACTACTCAACGCTAGACTACGGAACAATTGATGACTTCTTGGACCTCTCTCCGCTCACCTACACACGTTTCCAAAACGAGGGAAAACCCTTCTTTGACTGGGCTGCGGAAAACCTTGAGGGATCTCGTTTCAATTACTATGGCTTCATCACCACGAATGACGCCACAGACTGGGGATTCACGCTCTATGGCCAACTTCTCGACCAGGCTCCTGCTATCCTGCACGAAGTTACAGGTGCTGTAGTGAAGTCGAGAACTCGTCTCCTCTACGAAGCACCTGTGGGCTTGGGAGGATACAACGAGTTCAATTGGCAGATCGATACTCTCCCGAGCGCACCGCTGAATATTGTGGAGATGTTGTTCCTGTACTGCAAGGCGTCGGGTGACGTGTGCCAAGGTATCGAAGGATTCCCTACGGTGTCCGAAGGACAGATCTCACCATCTTCTTGTAGTGAGGGATTCTCTGGTTACTCGTATCGCATTTGTCAAAACGGCACCTTCTCCGATATCTACACAGACCACTGCATCTACAAAAAGCCTGCGAACGTGATCTACTCTACCTCCAACCTGGTGTTCATCAAGGATATCTTCTCTGCCTCCGAGGCTCCCACTGTGGAAAATATCGTGACGAGATGGTACGTTGCCGAGGGACAGAAACTGCCCGAGGGACTTACAGTCAACAATGAGACAGGAGTGATCTCCGGCATTCCCAGGGAGAAGATGACATTGACATCGTTCCGCATCTATGGAAGCAATCCCTCGGGTATTGCGAGTACAGAAGTCATGATCTCTGTGCGAGCTGCTGTCTGCCAGGCAGATGGACCTTGGCCAGCAGCTGAAGTTGGAGAAGTGCTTGTGTATGACTGTTCCTTGCAAGGAGATTATGTTGGACAGCAGAAGAGAGCTTGTCTGCTGGGAGAGACTGACGGAGTATGGGGAAAGGCGACAGGAATGTGTGTATCAATCCTCATGGTAGTTGTGTTGGTAGTCGTTGGTATCATCATTCTCGCTGTACTCGTGATTTTGATAGTTCGAATATCCAAACGTAAGAAGGCAGTGGGAGGCTTGAAGGGTGCAAAGAAGCCTGGTGCGAAGAAAGTTAGTACACCGAGAACTCCGAGAACTCCGAGAACTCCTAAGTCCCCTAAATCTCCTAAATCGCCCAGAGTCTAAGACCAGATGCTTATGCTTGTGAGTTTGTTAAACAAACAATAAA